>CALSBZ010039504.1:64109-79034 GCA_943591055.1 Gobionotothen gibberifrons | reverse complement strand
TGTGTGTGTGTGTGTGTGTGTGTGTGTGTGTGTGTGTGTGTGTGTGTCTTCTACTTCCTAATCCGCCTCTTCACAGTGACAGCCCTCTCAGTGGAATCAACAGAGGGGGTGGCTGGCTGCTGCAGTTGGTTGCTGGTGGCAGCTGCTTTTCTCCACTTTGAATGAGATAGAGGGACGGGTGACTTATTGGATTTTTACACTGGGAGTCCCTGTATAAAGACACTGTTGGACAGGTGCTGAGAGACACAGGACAAACATTATTGGGTTCTATTGAGATCTAATGCAGATGCATATGTTTCAAGCGATGATCATAGGAGGCCTAATCTGTAGTTGTGGACTTTTCCTAGAATTGAACTAATTCAGAATTTATTTTTTTACGAATTTTTTTTGCTGCCATTTTAATGTTTAACAGCTTCTGTGGGGTCAAGAGGATTAACTTGATGGCTGTGCAAGGCAGGAGGATAGAGTAACAGGTAGAGGCTCGCTGTGAAAAAGGAGGACAACATATGTGGGATTGGGACTGAGAGAAGAATCGGAGCTGGATCAGGATGGCTCTGTAGTTCAAAGGTATGTTCACGGTTGTGTACACTACAAACGTTTTTGGTGCAGTACAAGGACTAGAATCTATTGAGATCCAAAGAGATATTGCAACCTACTGTATCCTGGAACTATAGGATCTAAAGGGACTTGGATCTACGGCTACGAGAACACGAATACTAGAATCTACGGGGACAGGGCTTTACGGGGACAGGGGTTTACGGGGACTGGGATCTAAAGGGACTGGGCTTTACGGGGACTGGGATCTAAAGGGACATTGGTGGCTACTGTGTCTGGGATCTATTATAACTGGGAACTACTGGGACCAAGATATAAAGGGATGCTGGTAACTTCTGGTACTGGGATCTTTAGGCACCTTGGTCTAAAGGAATAGGGTCTAAAGGAATAGGGTCTAAAGGAATAGGGTCTAAAGGAATGTGTATAAATGTAAAGAGACTGTGATCTATAGGGACTAGGAACTACAGGGACAGGGATATTTGGGGTCTGAGATCAACAGGGGCTAGGATGTACAGAGAATAGGATCAAAGGTAGGATCTTCAAGGACAGGAATTTACGGGAAATTGGAACTACTGGGACTGGGATTTTGGGGGATTGGGATCTACTGGGATTTGGATTTGAGGGGACTAGGATCTACTGGTACTGGGATTAACAGGGACTGGAATCTACAAGGAATACAGAGGCTGGGATCTTAGATCACGACTGATCCGTCTCTTCTCCAAATAATTCTTTGTTGAAGATTTCGACGGTTGTCATGGCGATGTCAGCAATACCAGGCTGTGGCGAGCCGGACAGCTCTGTGAAGTGGCAGCTATGTTATGATGTCACCGCCAAGACATGGTGGATGGTGAGTTTGACCTCTGACTCTTTACCTTTTTTAGGGATCTTGCTATAGAGCATATCAGTACTCTTCTAAAACTGATTTAAATTGAATAATAATGTTACCAAATAAAATCCACATCAATAAGAACAGTGGACTGCAGTGATCAGCAATATCTATCACAGCCACAGCGATTTTACCTCCAGATTGTTTGTCCCACAGTTTTTATCTTGGTAGCTCTGACACACATTCTAACATAACACTGTACTCCCGGAGTTGAGCTGAGGGAACGCAGTGAATACGGGTCTCTGATCAGCTGAAAGTTAAGCCAGAGTAATTGGGATAAGAAACTAAACTCTTGCTTTTACCCTAATATAGCGTACTTACTGTATATGTGCTCACCATTTTTGGGGTAAAATTAAGGGAATTCGAACAATATTTTTCATGTTATTTAATCATCTGAATTATAGTTGGGTGTTCATACTTTCTGGTCCTGTCCAGTTTTTTTATTAGCAATGCCACACAAGCAATAAAACCAAAGACCACAGCTATTAAACTGAAACCAATTAAGTGTAGTGTAGAATGTTCTCAATATATTATTACAGGGACGGTTGTTTGTCAGCTTTCTTTTTTAAGTATCTCTGTATTATGGTTGCATGCTGCTTTCCTTTAGTTTGGTTTCAGAATTATTGTGTGGATGAGCTCAGATTAGATTAGAAATTCCGACAGAGCATGATAATTCTAGTTTTCATTGTTGACTTTAGTTGCAAACTAAAGACCCAGTGCCTCCTTATAACTGCAGTCATATCCAGTATAGGTTTAAACAACTCTCTGGGTGGCCAGTGATGTGTAGGAGGGCAGCAGGCAGTAATGATCTTCATAATGAAGGGGGAAGACAGATTACCAGCATAAAGAGACAAATACACAATTATTACGCAGCATATTTCATATTTTAAGAATCCATATTTGTGAAGTGAACTTTATGAAAACACACAATGACATACACAGAAAAAAGGTTTAAATTGTCAGAAAACAACCGCCATGACTGAGTTCGGAGGGTCCTTCAGGTGTTGCATGTGTATCTGCTAAGGGAGGGGAAAAAACTAAAAACACAGCTGAACTGCACTTTTTTGTAGTTTCATGTCCTACATGGTACCATTGTATGGTACGTGCCTAGTAAAGCGTGATGGGTTCAAGTCTTACATATGATTTTATAGTTCCTGGAAAATCGTGAGTGTCTCTAAAATGTATTTTTCTTGTTATCGTTAATCTGTAAGTGTCAAAGAGGATCTGAAGATTGAATTGAAGCCATTTGGGCTCAGCCCTCTCACTGCCACTTCTTAATCCTCTCAACAGCTACCATTTCGGCACTGAGGCGTTTGCTTGCTTCTTTTTGTGTTAAGAGCATCAGAAACACCAACAGCGTATCTAAGCCAGTAGTTTAAAGGGGCTCTATAATGGTTTTGGGGGTTTTCCTGTAGTGTGTTATAGGTTTTTGTGTGTTTAAATCGTCTGCAAAGGCTAAAATCCCAAAGTGTCTAAGTCTTTCGAACACACTCCTCCCTTGCTTCCATTGGACACTGCTTACTTCTATAACATAGTGACATCACTATGTAACACTTGCACTTCTATTGGCTGAAACACATCGTACGTGTTAGGCTAAGGGGCGGGACATCTTTTAGCAGACAGAGCTACCAATCAGAGCAGACTGGGCTCTGGTTTCAGACAGAGGGTGAAAAGAGGTGCTGCAGAACACATAGTATGAGAAAGAAAAATAAAGACCTCTGAACAATAAAAGCATGGAAACGTGTAAGAGTAGAGGCACAAAATACAAATATGAACCTGAAAATGAGCACAATAGAGCCCTTTAATTCAGTAACAAAGATGTTAAGTGTTTGCATAGCCACCAGTGATGGAAGAAGTATTCAGACCCTTTGCTTTAGTAAAAGTAGCAAAATCACATTGTTAATATACTCAATTAAAAGTTAAGGTTTTTTTCTATAAAACATTACTTCAGTAAAAGTTTGCATCATATTTTAGGCTCATATATATATATATATATACATATATGTTTTTTATATAAAGTGTTTTTGTATGTAAAGCAAATACTAACTCCTGTCCACAAATGCAGTGAAATGTTTGTGGAGTATCTCTGTATCTGTATCTCTAATCTTTCAAGGTCCCTTTCCCTAAATGCTGATGTAGGCCTGAACATTTCCTTTATATAGCCTTAAACCTCGCTTGATCCACAAAATATTCTCCACCCTTTGGTGGCTGTAATTTTCGACCTAGGGGGCAGAGATTTGGCATTGAAGTTATGTTTTTGTGAAGTTGTGTGTGTGAATGTGTCGATGCATGTGCATATGTGGTTGCGGGTTTAGCAAAATTGTGCTTGTTTAAATGTCTCTTTGTGTCAGTGCAGACACATATGTTGATACGTCTAATTTACCTTTAGTTAACAGCCGGCAACCCCTGAAAGTACCGGGAACCTGTCTTAAATTTCCAAGTGCTCCGACACAAAGTGAAAGTGATTTTTTTGTTTGAAAACTAGAGCAGAGTAAAAAAACGTGATGGCTTGAGATAATTCTATGTCGTTCAAGTATATCTAGCTGTATTATACTTGGTTAAGTCATAAAATGAAACCCCAACATGTTAAGTTAAGTCATTTTGGTTAAAAGCATTAGCTTAATGGAATGTAATAATAAGGGAATGTTAAGTATATGTTAAAAGTAGCATGAAATGGAAATACTGAAGTGCATGTTAACAGAAATGTTTACAATAATTGGTTAAAAGGTATTTCATCTATCTATCTATCTAAAACTAGCTATGGTTTGCTAGCTAACCTTAGCTACCCATATAACAAGCAAATATTAGCTATCTATCTAGCTATTGCCAAATGTGTGGCTCTCATAATTTAAATACGAATTCATATTTAACAACCTATGTGTGTCGTCCTACGTGCACGTATCTCTTGTACACTTTGACTGTCAGCTAAACACCTTCCACCATCAAGGACTAGAGACCGTATATGTCGTTTAATCGCTTTAATGATGAAGAAAGGATGAAACTAGGAAATAAACACAATACAAGAAGTACATAAATATGCGGAAGAATATTTACACACATTATACAACATATTGAATTAACACCAAATAACCTACACACACATGGCTGTAGCACAACATGATGGCTGTAGCTAACGGTAGTTCTACAGAGGAGTTTACAACACACATTAACTATCATCCCAAAAATATTCTCTATAAATATTATTAATTGCTTCACATATTAACTGGAAATGAAAGAACACTATGTTTATATCAATTGTACATACCAATAATGCGACCAAAGGCATGGAACGTCAAGGATTAGAGCGGATTGTAGTCGTTAAAAACATGTGGCTGTCCTGTTCACGTGTTGCTTCAACACTAGGTGACAGTAGCCGCTTTCACACCAAGTACTTTGCCGTACATAGTGCCAGCACTTAGTACCCCCATGGAACTAAATAAAGATCGCGTTCACACCGGAATAAATTCCCTGAGGGAAGATTATGCAAATGAAGCCGCTGACGTCACTTCTTCTTCTGCCGCAAACCACTTCACGG
The DNA here is from genome assembly GCA_943591055.1 of Gobionotothen gibberifrons. NCBI lineage: Eukaryota > Metazoa > Chordata > Actinopteri > Perciformes > Nototheniidae > Gobionotothen > Gobionotothen gibberifrons. The sequence continues at coordinate 74,058 of CALSBZ010039504.1, read as the reverse complement.
AAGTCCCCGGAGTTGGGGAGCTTCTGGGACTTCCGAGTAAATCGCCAGAACGCCGACACCTCCTCATCACTCCACCACTCCCATGTTTTTTTTTGTGTTGCCATAAGTTATTCTCTCTCCGTTGGTGCACGGGGCTAATGCTAATAATGCTAATGCCAGCAAATACAATGGCGGCTTCACCCAACTTTTCAGAGTTTTACGGGGCGTGGTTTGCAATTCGCCCAGCCAATCGAAATTGGTACTTTTTTCTCCCCAGGATAGTACCACCTCTCTGGCAGGCACTAAGAATGGGGGTAAAAGTTCTCGGAACTAAGTACTCTTTTTGGTGTGAACGCAAAATTCCAGGCACTAACGGAACTAAACGGTAAAAGTACTCCGGTGTGAACGCGCCTATGGTACATATTTTACTCATTTCATTTACTGCCAGCAGGGGGAGACAAATCCAACGAATGAACAACAATGTCCTGAAGAGGACATAACACTATGGTTTTACTTAAAGGGGACCTATCATGCAAAATGCACTTTGTGATGTCTTTTATACATAAATATGTGTCCCCGGTGCGTCGGGGAACTCACGCAGCATCAGAAAATAAAACCCTTTCTCTTTTCCTCCGTACCCTTTAAAAACAGAGGTACAACGAGCGGATACAGATTTGCTGCCGATCCGACGTCAAATCGGCAGCGGACCCACAGAAAGTTGCTATCTGAAACAATGCCTGACGTGTTTTGGACGTAATCTCGTCTTTGTTTACATTAGCAAGCCTCCCTAACACTCAGAGCTATGTGTTTAAAAAGCAGTCATTAGCTCCGCCTCCTCTTCTTCGTTTTTCAAGCTAAGGACCCAAAATCCGCGTTTCTCTAACAGGGCTGCAAAAGAGGGGTATGAGCAGTATGAGGCATGGCTACAATGGGTGAACTGTTTGGTATTTTAAGCAAAAAACTTCACAGACATGTTTTGTATAGGTATGGCCCTACAATATATTTTTTCCAATATAGCATGATAGGTCCACTTTAAACTGCAGACCTGTGTCTACCGTTCAGGCAGTAAGAGTAAAAACTCGCCCCCTGCTGGATGTAAAATGTAGGGTTGCTACTTGAATGTGGAATCGCTGAAACATCCTGTCTCAAAAGTCAATAAAAGATTAACACATTTTGGTATCATATTTTTTTAGGTGCTTTACTAATCCTTATTATTTGTTTAACTGTCCAGTACAGCCCGAGAAAGTGAGAAAAAACTCCAATTGTAGCTAAATTCAGTTGATTGTCACGTAAAGTGTGTGATGTGTGGATCCAGCAGAAAGAGGATGAGCTCTGTAAGCCCAGCTGAAGAGTCTTAAAGCAGAGAACATCTGTCCCTGGTGCTTAGAAAGTCACTGCATTGGCTTAGACCCTGTGTCCACATAGAGTCTTTTTCTGTCAAAAAGGCGCTGGCATGGTGCTGGAGCTCCAAACCTTTAACCAAAAAATGCTCCTAGCTCTTTTCAGAAAGGTTGAAGCATGACTAGTCATGACTTCCATATTTGTCTTTACTATATTTGTGCTCCTATCTATTTGTTTGACTTTAATTTAATTTCACCATGAGCTTCAACTGGCTTCAACTAGACGATTCTTGCCCTCCTAATTGTATAAAGCTTCACCGCTCAATCTGACAGTTGTGAAGCGGTACGTGTACAGAGATAAAAGTCACACTCACCTGATGCAACACACATGGTTCTGCCTGCACATCTGCTGCTATAAATGGGCTTTTTGGGTCAAAGACAGACAGACAGGGCCAATACAGACTTATCCTCCATTTTCCACAGTGATGTCATCAGCACTATCCTGAAAAGTTTATATATTTTCTAATATAAGCGCTTGGAGCGGCCACACAAAAAACAACACTGGGTGCAGTATTCTTGAGGCGGAGGCATGCTATGGTCCACTCTCTTTTTATTAAAACAGCAATTGAATACGGACGCAGGCGCTCAGAAGAAGGTGCTATGTGGAACCCCAGGGCCTTACTCCTCTGCTTATCACAGTTCCAAAAGGGTTAGTCAGAGACTTTGCTGCTGCCATGCAACATGAAAAGGGAAAGGCTGCCCTCTAGCAGCTAAAAGGAAGGAAAGAAAGAAAGAGAGACAGAAGGAAAGAAAGAAAGATATGTGTGCTTACCTGGGAGTATAATACAACCACTATTAGTCATTCAGGTATAAACTTGAAAAACACTGACACACTTTGGCTAAACAATTAAATGGCCCAAAGGGTGGATTTAATACTGGTTTTGGGTGCATGTTTTCCCTGCCTTGGTGTTATCTTGTGGTTTCCCTTTTTTGAAGAGCACCATTTTCACACAATTCACATTCAGCTTTATGTGTGTCATTGTGAGTATGTGCTCCTGGACACAACTGCAGTAGGAACTCACACAGTGGAGGTTTCTGTTACATTGTGTGTGTAGTCTCCAACTTGCAAAACCTTTTTCTCTAGATTTCAAGGTTTCAAACACTGAGTTTCAACCTTCCAAAATCTTTTATCTGCTTCGTAATTATGTAATAAATACATAATTCCAATAACATTTCATATTCTATTGGAATGTCCTCATGAATTTGAATGATTCTTCTTAAAATTAATATACAATTAGGGGGGAGACACATCTTGTAGACAAATGACTAGAATACTTTGACCTGAGCTTGGTGAGGCCCATAGTGTCTGCCGATCTGTCACTGAGATTTATATTCTTCTGAGTACTTCTTTACAACACTTTGAACCACTTTCATACATCACAGTGCATCTGGTAACAGCTTAATTAACCTTTTCTGGGTGTCAACACAGCAACCATGCAACAGACACAGTAACAGTCAAACTGTGTTGTGACTTTCAGTGCTCCACCTTACCTGTTCACCATGCAGGCCTGCGGAGCCCAGAAACATCTCTTCTGTCTGCTGACTACATGGAATTATAAACTGTATTATTCTTATTCTCAGCACTGCAGAAAAAGCTTCACGCACTGAGTATGTGTGTGCGTGCATGCGTTTGCGTGTGTGTTTCATACAGTAGTTTCATACTACAGAAGTGGAGCAGTTGCTGACTCAGCCTCCTCCAATCTGCATAGTGACTCCCCCCGAAGTCCTCTATGTTCACACACACACACACACACACACACACACACACACACACACACACACACACTCACACTCACACTCACACTCACTGGTAGTGACCATGGGTTTTCGGATGTGAATCTGTTTTAAATACACACACATGTGCACAGAACAGTGCACAATGAAATGTGGCCTATGCATTTAAGTATCAGGAGTAGTGGGTACAAGGACTTGGGGGTCTGTTCCCTTGATTCGTCACGTAAGCACACAGTTACTGGAGGAGGCTTGCTTCCCTTTCTTTGACTGGAGGGTTTGGTAACATATCAATTCAGAGTGCCAGCATGTCTGTTTCCTGGAGGCGGTGCTTACAATGCAGACTCAGTACTTTCTAAACTTGAAAAATATCAGTACAAAATCATTTATGTTCATTTTTAACAGCATTATTTTAGTTTATGGTTTTTATCCACAGATTGTGTAGGAATGTGGGTGATATACTACTTGGTTTGTAATCTGAAAATACCAATACTAAAATTAGCAATATTTTATAACTTGAATTATGGATACGCCAAGCCATACTGTAAAAGCATTGAACTACAAAGTTTGGAAAGGACTGGCTTATCTAAAGCCAGTTGAGTAGCACTTAAAATGTTTTGGCTCTATGAAACCTGATGTACTTATATGATTCTGTTTTCTTCAAGTTTGTATCTTCTTGGTTGAATGAACTTATTGTAAGTCGCTTTGGATAAAAGCGTCAGCTAAATGCAATGTAATGTAATGAAAGTGGTATATAAATCCTGTACAACTACTGTTAAAATGGAATATAATGGGACAATACAACACAATTATGTGTGATTGGCAGAGCAGCATTGCTTTCACCAATGCTCCTACTAAAACTATAATAAAAGACATGTGTCTTTGACGCTGTCTTCAGAGTGCACCAGCAGAGATCTTAATGGGTCCTGAAGTAGTCCCATATGTCTTACATCTTTAATGAATTTAACCAAGCAAAAAGCAGCATTATCCCACTGTGACTGCCAGGTCCTGTCATTATTAATCGGCCATAAAGTGTATTCATATTGAAAAACCTTAAAAAACAAAGGTATTATGTTTTATAGACAAATGAATCTCAACTCGAGGTCCACTTTTCTGATCTCAAAAACATCATCACCAAATGTTAAGAGAGAATTGTGTGACTTGCAGGTTCTGTTTACTGATTAATTAATACATGTTTAATGTACTTCACAGGCATAACAACAGACCTCACACCTCTGTTCTTTATGGTGCTTTTTCAATCAATATATTTTTTTCGACATTAACTTCAGAGGCATTTTTGTGTAATTTATCAGTGTGGATGGATATACAAACTGAAATCATGCAATACAGTTTCAACAAGGGAATGTGAGTCATAAATGGCTCTTTAATAGATGTATTTTATTATTTCAGAACGGTTTGAAGGGGGCTTAATATTTAGCAGAGGCATATTGGAATTCATTGTCAGAGTTGAACAGCAGAACATTGTTTAAAATGTTACATCTTAAACCACCTATTATTATCAAATGTATTTATGTACCTGACCCTTGTTGTATAGCAGTGTACACCTCCAGAAATGCTTAATACTTTAACCCAATGTAATGAGACAGGTGGGCTTCATGTCTGTTTTCTTGACTACCTAAATGACCTTTTAGATTACAAATAAATGTTTGTTTCTCCCCTATTGACTTCAATTCATAAATCCTCATGGTTATTTTATATGTTGACCCTGTTTTTATATTTAAGTCAGAAAATATGAAGCAAACTAAATGTGTCAAGCCCTTATTTTAAGACATTGAATGAGGTAAAATTGCAGAGGTGGAAGAAGTACTCAGATCTTGTACTTAAGTAAAAGTAGAAGTACCAGAGTGTAGGAATACTCTGTTACATTAAAAGTCCTGAATTCAAAATGTTACTCAAGTAAAAGTACAAAAGTATGGGCATCAAAATAAACTTAAAGTACCAAAAGTAGAAGTACTCGTTATGCAGATTGGTCCATTTCAGAATAATATATATGATATGTTTGATTATAATTATTGATCATTAAAGTTGTATCAAAGCTGGTAAAGGAGCAGCTAGTTTGAATGACTTTGTATACTGCAGGGTAGCTTGTGAATTTACTCCAGGTGGAACTAAAGTCTGATTTAAGAGTTGATTATATTTCACATAATTAATCCAAATCTGCAAATAACTAAAGGTATTAAATACATGTAGTGGAAAGTAGCAAAACATTGAAATACTCAATTAAAGTAAAAGTAGGCCTATCTCAAATTGTACAGTAGGCTACTTGAGTAAATGTAGTTAATTTACACCACTGTCAAATTGACCCCAAAGACAATAAAAGGGTTGAACCAAGGCCCTTTTGTTTGAAGAGCTTTCACTTAAATGGGGAAGGTTTTTTCAAATCCATGATCCAATAAAAAAATAGAGACAGAAAGTTCAGGTATGAGGGAAAGAGAGAGGCAGTGAGGAGGACAACGTAGGCTAAGTGAGGAAGGAAAAGTGAGGATAAAATGGAGTGAAATAGAAAGAATGAGGAGAGCAGGGTTACTGAGAGACAGACAGAGAGGAGAGAAGAGAGGTAGAAGGTGATAGTAGCACTAGTCTATTCTGCCGCAGCCTACCGGGCGGGGGGATTACTGCCGTGCAGCCCGGAGCTTGACGCGGGACGTTCCTGGTCTCGAGCACCGCGGATATACTTCGTCTGGCACGCGCATGATGAAAGGAATGAATATGGAATGATAACGGCCGACAGCGGGAGATGGGCAGGCGTTGAGATCAGCTTTAACTTCCCCCGGTGGCGGCTCAGCTTCGAAATGGTAGGACAAAAACCTGTTCCGGTACAGTAATGTAGTAGAGAGCCCCTTCCTATTGGCGTGCTGTTTCGTATTCTCCAAAAAGACGCAATGCGAGGAGTTGAGAGGAGCATTAGCTACGCAGCTGAAAGTGGAGCAGAAAACTCTCTCAGTGTCAGCAAGCCTCTTTCCGTAGTTCTCTGGCTTTAGTTTCTAGCAGCGTCAGGATATTACAATCCACCATATCATGTTTTGTCGCTGAATTCCATGCAAAAAACGGTCAAATAAAACAGCTCTTGCACGCCGGCTAATATACTCACCTGGTAAAACACAACTTATAGACAATGTTGAATTGTCAGAATCCAGTCTTACATTCGGCATACACAGGAGTAGCAAAATACACCTTAATGTAACTAAATCTTAACTTTTAGAGTCGGTTGGTCAGTTCTTCATATTCCTTCAAACGCACTGCACGGGGCGGAAGCAGGTGTGTGAAACCATTGTAAAACTTAATATTTTGTCAACACAAGGCATATTTGAAACATTGTACATGCGCCGAATTTGTCAGTAGACGATTACATAGGAGGTGACTGTATGTCACACGCCATACCACAAGTATGGCTGACAATGAACAAGTTATGTTTAAATGATTACAGTTTTGAATGAAGTTTGGAGCAACGTCGCCTCCGTGCGGGAGAGCGGGGCGTATTGGCGTTACACCGGCAAATGTGGTCTCCGTCCCCTGGCAGTGCGTTAGTCACCGGACAACATGAGTTGGTGTGTGTGTTTCAGCGCCTGCAGTCTGCGGGTGAAAGTTGATGAGTGTGTGGCTTTGTAGAAGAGCGGTCAGCGGCTGGCCGGATGCCTCCGGGCCGTCCGTCCCACAGGGACAGCGGAAGGCCAAGTTGAAGTTCAGCTCGAGCCTCTGGTTTGTGTGTGTGTGTGTGTGTGTGTGTGTGTGTGTGTGTGTGCGCGTGTGTGTGTGTGTGTGTGTGTGTGTGTGTGTGTGTGTGTGTGTTAGTCAGCAGAAAATGGCCGCAGTTAGAGCCAGCGGGCTGAGTTAGAATGACAGGCCGGCAGAGGGCCTCCTGTCCCGGGAAACAGCTGGGGCAGAGAGCCGCTGGGGTGAACACAGAGCTGCGGCTCCTATGAGAAACACTCGAGTTTAGTTGGGATGTGAGCCACTAGACAACAGCTCAGAGCCCACTGTAGAGAAGAAAGCAGCCGATACATGACACAGATTACATTTGAGGATAGACTTTAGCTTTTTTGATTGACTGCTGTGGAGAAATTCTCCTGAACACAGTTTGAGAGCCCAAAAGGCTGAAATGATATGAGACTGCTCGATCATGTGACAGTTGGTAGATTAATAATGCTGCTCCAGTTGAAGGGTCATGCATTACTCCTTTTAAAACAGCAACAGCAGCAATACATGATGACAATAAGAGTAATGAGATGAAAGACTGATACTATGATATGTTTAAAAAAAACAAAAACATTTTATCATAAAAATAAAGAGAGTGGGGTTATGTCTTATGGTAAACAAGGTCTGTATTTCAACTGCAGGGAGTCATATAGACGATAAATAAGTGAAATTAGCTCTCCATATGACATGCATCATTATACAAATCCAACCATTTACATAAACAGAGAATATGGTTAATTCTGGATATTAGATTGTAGCTCAGCATACCATTAATCAACTAAAGAGCCTTATTTATTCTGTCCCTAATGTACTCAATATATTAGTGACATGTCAGCTGAATTCCTTCATACTTTGCTAAATGAAGAGCATGTGTTTCATTTCATTGTAATTGTACCTGTGTGCGATTCTGAAATAAATGCATGAGCAAATATTCAGAGCTTTTGATGAACTTTGATTACAGTTTCACACTGCAGAAATACTTATTTGCAAGTCTCGGTTTGGGAATACAAATTGTAAAAGGTACACAAATGTTATTATCAAAATGTTTTTAAACTATGAAAAGTATTTAGAGCTGAAACATGCACATTATGAGTGTTACATAATTATATAATAATTATGTATGCTTTCATGTTTAGTTTATTTATACAATGAGTCACATTGTTGGCATTAAAGGCATATTTTAGATGCAAATCTTAATTTACAAGTACAACTACCACTAGCAAAATATTGTAGGGCAGAGGAAATACATCACTCTGAAACATAGTGGAGTAGAATTGGATTACCCCGACCGAAGTAAAGACACAATTACTCCCCGGCAAATTCTAAAATGATTGTTACTGTACTTATGTGAATGTAGTTACATTCCAGCACTGGGTGTTAGAAGCACCATGACCCTCCACTGTATGATGTTTTTCAGAAGAAAACATTTAAACATGATCTGAGAGACTCGGGTTGTGGTAACCATGTAGTTCCCTGTGGGACTGTAACAAAGTACATTTTCTCAAGTACTACTAAGTGCAATTTTGCTGTACTTGTATTAACACATGTATGGTTTAACTCATTTAAGAAGTACATATTTTACTTTTAACCCTTTACATTTATCTGAAGGATTGAGTTGCTATAGCAACTTTAGACAGCAAAAATATAAACCATGAATTAATAAACATTTTCATATAGGTTAACATATTTTGCAGTATATCAAATAATGAAAATAACCACCTTTACCAGCTCTGATGAACATATTCATGTGTTATGATTGCAATAATTCAATATGATGGCCATTTTACATAACAAGTATTTGACTTTTTCGACTTTAAGTGTATTTTGAAGAAATACAATACTTTTACTCATGGAAGATTATGTATTCAGGAATTTAACTTATAACAGAGTTTTTTTTAAATTGGTATAGGTACTTTTACTTAAGTAAAAGACCTGAGTACTGCTGCCATGTAAGTGCATGTAAAGCGGATACTCATGTAAACTGTGTGTAGTGTGTGCGCGTCAGTGATGTTGTACACTAACTATAAAGCGTGTCCTCATGTAAACTGTGCGTGTATCAGTTTCCTCTGTGTGACTGTATGCATGTAGAGCGGGTCCTCAGATAAACAGTGTACAGTGTATACACTGTATACAGTGTGTACACTGTGTACAGTGTGTGTGTGTGTGTGTGAAGTGCATGTTAAGCGGGTCCACATAAACTGAGTGCTGTGTTGCAGCTGCTGCGGCTTTAAGCCCGTCTTTTGGGATGGGCTGAATTCATAACGTCATTTCTCTTTCTTTTATTCTTCGCCCCCTCATCTCCCTCCCTCTCGAAATGACACCGTCCCCGTGCTCCGGTGCCCCTCCGGCTGTGCTCTCCGCGCAGTGATTATAATTCAGAACTTTCTCTCGGTGTGTTTCTCCCTGCGGAGCCTTTTTCCGAAGCCTCAACTTTTCTGGCGTGTCATCATTTCTGGAGTTAACGCGGCAGAGTCATCCGAGGCGAACAGAGCCCGCTCATATGTGGGGAGAGAGGAGAGCCAGGGGAGGAGGGCAGGAAGCGCAGAGCCGGGGGTAGCCTGCTGCTGCTGCCCGCTGCTGCTGCCTCTGCCGCGGCGCACACAAATGGCGAGCCTCGGGATGTTTGTGCTCTGATCCGCTGCTCCTCATCAACATGATGTTTTCTCCCCTCTCTCTGTCTCAGGTAAAACTGCGCCGTCCTACATTATTTGATTACAACTAGGAAGCTGTGTTGATTTGATAATGCAAAGTATAGGAACAACTATTTCATGACAGTTATCGTTTTCAACAATGCCTAGCTGCAGTTGGTGTGCAGGACAGGGCAGACAGTGAAATATGAAGAAGTGCAGCAGGCCTGCTGGTTTATTAGCTGCTATACACTGTGTTAGTCACTGTGTGTCTTTTGTGGTGTGTGTGAATGTTTTTTTCTATGTTTGTGGTGACCTGACACTAAGAGTGGCCTACCTTATCAACTCTGTGTGGAATGTAATGTAGTGACATATCAAACTGTTTGGAAACAGACTTCTTTATGCTCTGGACCCATGTCCTATCATTTTACACACACACGCACACACACACACACACACACACACACACACACACACACACACACACATATACAC
>CALSBZ010039504.1:0-36990 GCA_943591055.1 Gobionotothen gibberifrons | reverse complement strand
CTCTTTGCTCTTTGCTCTTTGCTCTTTGCTCTTTGCTCTTTGCTCTTGCTCTTTGCTCTTTGCTCTTTGCTCTTTGCCCACCACAAGGTGTGGCGCAAAGCCTGGAAGCTCGTTAAAGGGGCTCTATTATGCTTTTCTGGGTGTTGCCTTTCCTGTAGTGTTACATAGGTTGTTGTGCATGTAAACGGTCTGCAAACACTAAAATCCCCAAATTCCCCCCAGAGGGAGTTTCTCTTCCCCCCCCCCCCCCCCCCCCTGTCTGGAACGCCTCCATTTGTCTAATTTGTTTACTTTTACGACACAGTGACATCACTATGTAACATTCACGCTTAAATTGGCTGGCGCTCCAAGACATTGTAGGTGATAGGCTAAGGGGCGGGACAGCTCTAAGCTTCTGACCAATACAAATGGAGCCGGCCAACTAACCAATCAGAGAAGTCTGGGCTCTGGTTTCAGACAGAATAAGACAAAAATAAAGAGCTTTTTGAACATTAAAGCATGTAAACATGTCAAAGTAGAGGCACAAAATACAACTATCAACCTGAACATGAGAAGAATAAGGCCCCTTTAAGTTTTCTTTCTACTGGTCTTTATTCCCGGTCATAGTTTAAATAATTTGAACTTTGAGCACAGCAGTCTGCGTACATTTTGAGCGGTGCGCAATGCCTAGGGTTGCCAGGTCATGCGCCACCACTCTTTGCGTAGAAACACAATGGCAACGTCAGCACAGAGACACGATTACCGCGTTTCATGTGAATGCAACTCAACACTCACAGACAGTTCAGAGAACATCAGCACACAGCCTGGGTGTGTTCGTGCCACAGCTCCATTTCCCTCTCATATCTTTCCTTTCTCTTTGTGTTCTAGGATGTACGTGTCAAACTGTGTTGGAACAGGTGTGATCTTTTTTGCTGACATTCTTTTCCACTTGCACGTGTGAAGGATTGGGTTTGCGTTCTGATCACGTCCTTTGCTTTTTCTTTCCCCAGGGTTAGGGTTTAGTGATTTTATATTGAAGGTGCTGATATGAGCTGGGTTTTGGTTCAAGTTGGCTTAAAGCTGATGTATAATGCATGGTGCTGCCCTGGTGTCTGTGTTGACCTAATGAATGCATGGTTCAAACTGATGATACCTCTCCCTCTCTACCCTGCGCCCCCCCCCTTCCTCCCTCAGACAGCAGTGGATCGAAGGGCTGTCTATTTCTTTACACTTTAATAATAGCCCTGTTATTATACTTCTATTTTGCACGATATTTCATAAAACACATTATGTGCCTTGCCTTTAGTTAAAGAACAATAATACATTATATAAAGTGATTATACTTTTCATGGTACAGCTGGTAGCACTTATAAAACCAAGAGAAAAAAAGCTGCATGTTTGGTTGCTTGACATTAACCAGTGTAGCAGTGTAGCAGTGTATTAAAGAAAGCTTACTTTAGCTTCTGCGCCCAACTAAAGGTCCACCTTTTGGGGATTACATGTGCCTGTTATCAGACTCAGAGTCACATGACTTGCCTCAGCCCGCACACAGTATGGACATGTTTAGCTCAGATAAACATTTTGCCGTTGCATTCAAGTACATCTTCCACTTTTCATCACTTCGCCACTGACAAGGGTCATAGAGCACTGTCCTGGTTCAAGGAGGCTGTATCAAATCTATAATCTGATCACATGACCCAGGAGAATTACTCAATGACAGATAAGCAAACTGAGATGTGTGAAAACTCAGAAAGTGGACACTAAGTTAAGTTCAACAATGAACTGGACACAGAAAGTTCTTATTAGAAGATCTTTTTCTGGGTAAAACTAGAAAAAGCAACTGTAGATCCCAAATTCATGGACTGTTCCTCTAAGTGTTGATTTTTCAAAGACATCCCCCCTCGATGATTTTGTTTTCATAGCTGACAATGAAGCAAACCCATGGATAATATTTATTGCAGGGAAAAGTCTTATACTATATGATGACTATGTTGTGGCCAAGCCACTGAATCCCATGTAAAGGAAACATGTTAACACTCTGCAGCACTTACACCGTCCATTTGCCTGAATGGCGACTTTGATCATGTGACGAATCATGTGATAAGATACTGCTAAGGTCATAGATGAGTTCGTGTTTAATATGGATGCATGCACTTAACACTATTGCTCTATTTGGCTTTTAGGTTATATTTTAGTTATTTCTTGAGTTTGTATTGTTATTATTTAGCTTTTAGCATTAGCTTTAAACAGAACAGTGTGTGTAAAAATATGTACACTCGTAAAAATGATACAAAGGATGTACAGAATGTTACAGCATGTCATGTTTTCTCTTAAGATGGTGGCCAAGCCGCACAATGAGCGACCCATGAAATGGGAAAGGTTTAGCCCTGAGAGGGATGATGAATGATGAAGGTGAGAATAGTAGATGGAGACAGACCATTTTGTAGTCAGTCTAAGTCAAAGTTACTAGAAAGTTACTAAACTAGAATCCATAGATCCACTCAGACTGCACAATCTGCTGTCACTGTTTAGATGCAAGTACACAGTGATAGACACTGAAGTCACACTGATGGCAGCTGACAGCAACGTCCTCTCCCAGGACCAGGATCAAGCCCTAGATCAGGTCCTAGGTCAGATTCTGGTTTAGGTCCTGGGTTAGATCCCCGATCAGACCATAAGGTACACCCAACGTTAGATAGTGGATCACGTCCTGGGTCAGATACAAGGTCAGGTCCCGGATTATATCATAGGTCAGATTCTGGGTCAGGTCCTGCGTCAGATTCTAGGTCAAATCCTTGGACAAGACCTGGGTCATGTCCTGGGTAGCATCCTAGTAACGTCCTGGGTCAGGTCTGAGATCAAATCCTGGTCAGGTCCTGGGTCACATCCTAGGTTAGATTCTGGGTTAGATTGGTTAGGTCCAATATCTAATAAATACAGACATTTATAACATTATAAATAATATCTCGAAAAACAAAAGTGTGCTGAGTTGAGAATATTGTGCTCATCACATTGTGCTCTCCTCACTTTCTCCGCTCTATTCAAATATACCAGCATGTTAAGGACATGGGAAATGAAAAAACAAAACACAAGCAGTGCCTATCATTTTACTGCAAGCTTTGAGTTATGTTGTATGCTGTGTTCAAGCACTACATGGTCATGTGACACACTCGTATGGTGCTCAGCCCTGGCCCGGGGAGGTGGGCTGTGCAGGTCCTGAGGTAACAAGCCATAAAACAACCCAAAGAGCTGAAGGAAATCTAGAGGAAACACTGACAGCCTGTTCATAATGCTCGGTGGATTCACCATTCTTCATTTAGGCTGGCGTATGTTCAGTGTCCTATTTCTGCCTCCTTTCAGGATTACACTAGAAAAAGGCTGTCCTGTTCCAAATGCAGCTACAAGATGTGGTGGTACACTTCACACACGGCTACCAGAGCAGAACATTATTGATTTTTGTATACATTATTGGATCATACTGAGTTGTTACTTCACTACCTTGTCATTATTGTTGCTTTATCTTCTCTAGCTGTTATGGTTTGAGGTTCTGGATACGAATGAAAAGCAACAGCCGGTAACACTAAGGATCTCCTTTACTACAGTATGTTTCCCCCGCATATCTTTGTACCAATACCAATCTAAAATAGATTGCTGAAATGGGATTGGGCATTTGTTGAGTAGAGAAATAGCCAGAAACAGATATATTAAAACGTAATCCCATCTATCATAGTGAGAAAATGTAAATAACATCTTTAATCAACTATAAATTATGGGACACATAAATGGAGATTAATTTGTCATAAAGAAAAACGCATAGTTTTTTAGGGATTATGTTCAGCATCCTTTTAGCATTTAAAGTGAATTAAATACTGACGAATTGAGATCCAGCAGATACTTTACAATCTATCATTTGTTATCTTGAATATTTTATATTGGATAAAGTCTGTTATCGGTAAGTGATTATTTTCCATCACTTTGTTAAAGAGGCGCAGCAATGCAACAGACTTGGTCCTCAGCGCCGCTAGTTCGAGGTTAACCTTAGTCAGGCTGAACAACCTAAGGATCGATCAATGACCACACACTATGAGACTGAAAAAGCAAGTGAGACCAAGATCCAAAGAAACGCCTCGTATTGCCACAAACACATTGTTTGGGGTTGTAACTTCTACTATGTATTTGTAAGCAGTTCCTAATTTCATCCATACTATTTTGGACTGACTTTGGTTTGTGAGGCTTTGTTGAGTGTTACTACCACACCTTTATGTTGCTTCAATTTGAAACCAGTGTATCCCACGCAGTGGTGTTAACAAATCAGTAGAACTGCTTGTAGCTTTTCTCTGATGGCAGGTTCATGACAATATGCACCGTAGGAATGGTTTCTATGAAAACACCTCATCCAATATCTGTCAAATGTTCTAATTTGTGTTATCCATTGGGATAGAGTTTGGTGTGAAGTTCCCTCTAGATTGGTCTTGACTCTGTGGTACTAACTACGTGCTGTTCTGACCACTGTTAGCTCTGTTGGCAGAGAATTACCAAAAATGTTGTATCAAAATCCTGCTTTACTTTGGGTTGGGGTATTGTAAGTGAACGGTAGTTGCTGTTTGTTAGCAGCTGATCATCTCTGGCTGCATGAGAAAGAAAGGGTACAGTTTCTGAGGGCTCTTTTCTATAAATTATTATTCATATTCAACCTGAAAACCTCCTATATGTTTCTTTTTGCTTTTTCTAAGTTGAATGTCTTTTTCTGTAATCAGACTCACAGCAGTTTGAAAACCTCTCTTTATTACCTAAACTCTGTTTTGTGATATTGTTTTCCTGACAGCGACGCCATATTGATTCCTTTGTTACCTGTACACCTGTTTACTCCATGTGCTGAAGACGGTTTATAATGAACACAAACTTTACATTAGAATGCAGTTGCAATTTTGTAAGCATTTATTTCTCTAACTTTTCAGATACTATAATGGACTGCTTTGCTTGCTTTCAGAAATATATATCCCTTACATCAGAGAGAGCATAAAGCTTTCATCAGTTATTGCATGACTACAGTCCCCAAAGACCACAGCCCTTTTACATGAACTGTACATCAGGACATTATATATGGGAGTCTTTGGCAATCAAGAAAATCACTTCTTCCAATACCTCAAAACAATATAAAAGACTGAGAGCAAGTCTATTATTTTCCATATTGGAATAGTGTGAATTATCATACCACTAATACCACATCCTATAGTACCGTTTAAAGATATTAAAGTTATTTACCATAACTTTCTTGTCCAATTAAGTTGATATGCAATTACATTTCCCACCTGACAGCCAATCTGAAACACACAATAACCCATGACTTGCCATCCCAATATAAGAAAATGATAGCATACTGTAGGTAGAGGCCAGTAGTGTTTCTTTTGTTCCAGATTGATGTTCACTGTGGAGAGGGCTGCAGCTCTGGACTGGATGTAGTTTGTAGCAGCTTTAACCTTTTCCTTTGGAAGATAATGTCAATAATCAACCTTAATTTGCATGACGTAAACTTGCTGCATTAAGACAGGGACTTCTGACAACTTTCTGTTCCTGTTTGTTTGACTGACAGCTGTCTGAACCAGTGTTTCTGCCCTAATGTTATTCTGCTGTGGGGGATACCAACATCTTTGATGATATGTCATTATAACCATACTTAGCCATTGCTATCAGCAAATGCTGATTATTCATTACTGGAAATGAGTATGTTTCCCTATGCAAAAATATACCATTAATAAACAAGCTATACCACAACTCAGCCAAATGGACCTCCTGTTTGTTCATTTGATCCAGAGCGTTGCTCAAGTGTGTTCTGCACTCACACATTCATTCATTCATATGACCTTTTTCTTTTGTAGGATGGGTCAGGGGACTTGATTCTTGGTCAAGTTTCTGATACCTAAAAGGTTGTTTATTTGCTATTTGTAACATTTGTGGGACAAGAGAAACAGTAATGATGTCTGGATAACTAGGTTACATTTTCATTAAACTCACAATCAAGCCCAGTTTGTCCAGCCAGTAGTTTATACAGATTAAGTTTATACAGATTTTAAGTTAATATCACGCCTTGACAAACAGCAGAGCAGCTGCTAGTTGATTGTGTGACAGACATCAGGTCAGACTTGAAAAAAAATAGCTCAATACAAACCAACTGCAGGGTATAATTAAAGGTAAACACATAATGTAACCTTTGTAATACTCCATCAAGCCATTTTATTAGTCACATGAAATCATACAAGGTACCGCTTTAGAGAAATTGAAACTTCTTAAAGCACAAACCAACTCATTCCGATATTCCTGGATCCAGCAAAGACTTGTGAAATAACGTCTCCAATGTCCATTTGGAACCCGATGCAGACACAGAGTCTACCCAGCGCTTCATAATGGACATTGGACCATCAAGGACATTGAGATGACAGTACTGTTTGGTAATCACAACGTTGTGGAAAACCGTTGTGGAAAACCGTTGTTAGCGCTCTCAAAGTGTGATTATGAATACACTTCACACAGGTGATTGGAGGAGATGGTGTGTATGCTGCTGCCTGCTGACCACACTATTTCCTGTCACCCCACCACGCCAATATATTATGCTTGGCAAAATTTCATGTCCAACATGAAATCTTCTAAACACCAGTAAACAATACAATTTGAACGGATCCATCAAATTCCATAGTCACATTATGCAGCAAAATAAATGAATGGATTCAGTGAAACAGTTGGTTTTTCATGTGAAAATGGCAGCACTTTGAATCTCTAGCAGCTTAAATGCTACTAGAAGTCAGGGATATGATTTTTTGATTAAAGTTTAATCATTTTGAAAAAAAAGGTAAATCTGTCTCTCATAACCTGACCATCAGAGGTGGAAAAAGTACTCAGATCCTCAGATCTTGTACTTGAGTAAACGTAGAAGTACTACAGTGTAGAATTACTCTGTTACTAACATACATGTAAAGGTTCTGCAATCGAAATGATACTCAAGTAAAAGTAGAAAAGTATTGGCATCAAAATGTACTTAAAGTAACCAAAGTAAAATTACTCATTGTGCAGATTGGTCAATTTCAGAGTAATATGATATGTTTGATATAATTATTGATTTATTAAAGTGTTCTCAAAGCTGGTAAAGGTGCAGCTAGTTTGAATGAGTTGTATATACAGGGCAGCTTGTGAATGTACTCCTGGTGTAACTAAAGTCTTATTTAAGAGTTGTTTATATTTCACATCATTAATCCAAATCTGTTGAGTAACTAAAATTATTAAATACATGTAGTGGAGTAAAAGTACATGATTCACCTCGGAATTGTAGTGGAGTAGAAGTACAAAGTAGCATAACATTGAAATACTCAAGTAAACTACAAGTACCTCAACATTTTACATAAGTACAGTACTTGAGTAAATCTACTTAGTTATGTATACCACTGCTGACCATGGTGAAAATATGGAGTCAAAAAGGTGAAATTCTTGAAAAGTGAAGAAACATTCAAACAAGCACCAGCAACTAAGCTAAAAATCCTTTATGTGAAAGGATGGAGGTTCCACTCCAGCCGGTAGGCGGCGGTAAAGGCTTGATGTTTGCCGTTAAACAGCCGTTAAACTTCAAGAAGGAGGACCGTCCAGGTTCCGTTTCCAGGGTCGTACAGTTGGCGGCTGAAAAGCGCCAAATCCAAAATATACTTCAGTAATAACAACAACAACAATGTGCCTGGTCATTGTGAAGGAAATGATAGCCTCCCAGTAAGAATAGTTAACCGCTTTATTAACGTTAACGTGTCAGTTTGTTCCCCGATAAAAGACTCGTTTATTAACAACATGGAGGAGCTGTTTTGCAAAGAGCTGCAGGTGAACGTGAGGTGCAGAGACTGCGAGGACAGGTGAGACGTTTTACACACACCTGTCGATATAGCTACAGACGTTTTAACCTAACTCTTACAAAGATAAAGAGGTTTACACTTCTGTATCCTAACGTAGACGATGTAACATGACTCTAGCTACCGGTGTTTTAACATAACAAACTTAAACCTATATTTCAGACGTGTATTGATATGACTCAATAGCTTAGCTTCAGCTGTTTTAACATGACTCAAACCTAGCTAACGTTAGCTTCATATCTCAATGACTAAAACATGTATTCATGTTGCAATACAAACATAATATTGTATGTAGAATAACGACTGTTAGTGTTACTACCAACAATATTAACAGACACATTCATTCAGCCTACAGACGACTAGTCCTCCAGAACATTCTGGAAATAATGAATGTAATGGGTTCATTAAATTATCTTCAAATGAACAACCAAAACAAGTGCATGATATTGACTTATTGAAAATACAATATAATGGACAGACAAACACTATTTAACATCTAAGTTTGATCATTGTTTAGCTATATATCTATTGTTCCACAAAGCTAAATCCTATTTCAATACAACAATAGAAAACGTTTACTTAATATTGTAGAGACAAACATTTTTAAACCATAAACTATTGCATTTATATAATATTCCTTAAATCATGTAATCTATATTATGCCATTCATATTTGCTAAATCTATTATTCTTAGACCAACCAGAAGCTTCTGAAATAAAAAGTAAAATAGAACATTAAACTTTTGACATTTGATCAGCATTTTTATGTATGAATACATTTTAAATCCTCTACTAAATAGCTTAAGATGACCATGAACACTATGAAGCGAAAGTGTCAATAATATATATTTTTTGGCTTGTAGTACATGTCGCAGCATAACAAATCAGATTGTTTCATTACATTGCATTTACATTGCATTTAGCTGACGCTTTTATCCAAAGCGACGTACATTCGACCAGGAAGATACAACCTTGAAGAAAACAGAATCATATAAGTACATCAGGTTTCATAGAGCCACAACATTTCAAGTGCTACTCAACTGGCTTATAGATAAGCCAGTCCTTTATTAGTATGTAAGTGCTCTGTTAGTAATTCTTTGTTAGTAGTTCTATCGCTCGAAATGGAGTCGAAAGAGATGAGTTTTCAGCCTGCGCCGGAAGATGTGTAAGCTTTCTGCTGTCCTGAGTTCAATGGGCAGCTCATTCCACCATTTGGGGGCCAGGATAGCAAACCCACGTGTTTTTGCTGATGGGAACTTTGGTCCCCCTCGCAGCGCGGGTGCAGCGAGCCGTTTGGCCGATGCAGAGCGAAGTGCACGTGCTGGGGTGTACGGTTTAACCATGTTCTGGATGTAGGAAGGGCCAGATCCATTCGCAGCATGGTACGCAAGTACCAGTGTCTTGAAGTGGATTCTAGCAGTTACTGGAAGCCAGTGAAGGGAGCGGAGGAGCGGTGTGGTGTGGGAACATTTCGGAAGGTTGAAGACCAGCCGAGCCGCTGCATTCTGGATGAGCTGCAGAGGTCGGATGGCACATGCAGGTAGGCCAGCCAGGAGGGAGTTGCAGTAGTCTAGGCGTGAGATGACGAGTGCCTGGACCAGAAAACTGCGTGGCTTTCTGGGTCAGCTGGGGACGTATCCTCCTGATGTTGTAAAGAGTGTATCTGCAGCAGCGGGTTGTAGCAGCGATGTTTGCAGTGAAGGACAGTTTGTTATCTAGGATCACACCCAGATTCCTTGCAGTCTGAGTCGGGGAAACAACAGAGGTGCCGATGTTGATTGTTAGGTCAAGAGTGGGACAATCTTTTCCCGGAAGGAAAAGCAGTTCAGTCTTGTCAAGGTTGAGCTTGAGGTGGTGAGCAGACATCCACTGAGAGATGTCAGCTAGACAAGCGGAGATGCGTTCGACGACCTGGGTCTCTGAGCGGGGAAAGGACAGAATTAATTGGGTGTCGTCAGCGTAGCAGTGGTATGAAAAACCATGCGCGCTAATGACAGATCCGAGCGAGTTTGTGTACAGAGAAAAGAGGAGGGGACCGAGAACAGAGCCCTGAGGGACCCCTGTGGTTAACTGACTAACTGTTTCATAGATTTCTTTCAGTTTGCTGCTTAATTTTTACAGGAAAGCAAATATCCGAGTCACCATTGAGCTTCAGTTGACCAACAGTCCTGTGCACAAAAGGGTGAGTAAGAGTTTTTGCCGTTTTAATTGCACATTTTAGGACCTATGGTCTCATATATAACTCTTTGCTCATTTATAACTTATAAATCAAGTTTAAAAATAAAGGCACAGGGGGAAATGAAATAGATTACTACTTATGAATTAACATTTTTGCGAGCTTTCCTCTTATTTAATACAACAAGTTGCCCTATGCTGTAATAGTTGAACGCTGGTTCTGGTGATTTTACTTCATAGTTTACACCCCAGAACTCTGTTGACCTAACTTCCTGTTTTCGTTTCGTATTAGGATCTTCTAGTACGACTAACAGATGATTTGGATCCATATTTTCTTTTTAACCTCTCCATATCAGAAGAAGATTTCCAAAGGTAAGTAATGATCCAATTCAAAAAATACAGAGCTCAGTGTTTGAATGCGTTGATCCTACTCTCACTGCTGTTTTCTTTATGTCTTATTGTTTGTGTAGTTTGAAAGTCCAGCAGGGTCTACTGATTGACTTTACCTCATTTCCTCAGAAGTTTATTGACCTGCTTAATCTTTGCTATTCTGAGCAAGCGTCCGAAAGTCCAAGGTAACATCACACTGTTCAACTGAAGCTTCACATCATATATTGATTTGTCCTGTTCATTCCATTCCAATATAAAACATAAACATTGAGATATAGATGCAAATGCTGATATTTTTGGTTTCAAATGCAGGTTTAATCTGTTGTTTGGCCAACATATTAATGATGTATATAATGAAGGTTTCAGTAAAACAACAGCACACCCCCCCCCCCCCCCCGGTTTCTTCTTCACTTGTCCACTCAGTCCCCAGTGCTTGAAGGCCCTGCCTCCTTCAGTGTTGTGGAGACGAATGCCTTCAAACACCTGAACCACCTGTCCCTGCGGCTCGTTCAAGGCTCCGACAAAGAGATCAAAGACTACCTGGCAGTGTGCCTCTCCTCTCTCAAGGTGGGCTCATTCAGCATTGTTCATCATCAATTCAATTAGGGCTGCACTATTTGGACCTGTTATTTTACTTAGGGTCTGTACCAGAAAAAGATTTGTATTTGGTTAATAATAAACGGATTGTAGGTCAGAGCTTCTCTGCAGCATCACAAAACGTACACATATGGTGCTTTACAAAACATTGCTTACTGCGATTTGGATATTACACTAGTTCCTATTGTGATTATAATAACATTCCCATTATGCAGCCCTAACTATAAGAGCCACATTTCATATTTATATCTGATCTAAAATTGTTGTTGGCATGAAAAAGTGTTGAATATTATATAATTACATTTTTTATATTGAAATATATTTGGTTTGTCTCTTTTTGCTATCTATCTGTTAGCTTTAAGTCTGCAGCTTTGGATCATATCAAGTTTTAGTGAATTAATGCTAATTTTCAGGTTTATATTTTGTCCCTCTACTGTGACAAGTTTACATGCTTTAATGTTCAAAAGGCTCTGTTGTGATTGGTCAACTGCTTAGAGATGTCCCGTCCCTTAGCCTATGACATACAATATGTTGGAGCGCTAGCCAATAGAAGCGCGTGCGTTACATAGTCATTTTACTATGTAACGCACGTAAACAAAAGGAGTCCAATGGAGGCGTTTGAGAGTGGAAGAGAAACTCCCTTGGGAATGTGAAAGAGATTTACAGAAGTTCAAGTCACCAAACGCACCACATATCCACCTGCCTGGAGCACTTTGCCATCACAAATGTTATCTGTGTGTATCAGGCAGAGAAGCAGGCTGTGGAGATGAAGCTGAAGAAGACTGAAGATGATCTGACCAGGCAGCTGAACTATGCTCAACAGGTCAGCCTTTTCTCATTCATACGATCATGTTGAAACTTCATTTAAATGTTCAAATGTTCCACATATTTCACACACTGGATATCACAAATTCCTTTAAAAATTCTGGACATTCAACTTTTTAAAATGTCAATTGTTTTAGGTTAATGTTAGTGGGAATCATTGAGCAGGGTGCAGCTGTGGCTTAGGAGGCAACATGTCAAAGTGTCTTTGGTCAAGACGCTTAATCCTAAATTAGCCACGATGAGCAACGGACGGTGAATGCTTGTCTCCTGAGCAGGTGGCACCGTGTGGCAGTCTCTGTCTCTGTATGAATGGGTGAATGCTGACTTGTATATCAAAATGCTCTGAGGGTTCACAAGGACTGGAAAAGCGCTGAATAAAAACGTTATTTTCACCACTTTTTGGAGTCATGTATGGCTCGAGCTCTTGGCACAGTGCAGGAGATGTCACTTGTATCTTGTGGCTAAATGAGGCTGCTGTTATTTTCAACAAGGTCTCATTTCTAATTGCTCTTGTTATCAAGAACTATACAAACCAGGTTCAATTAATAGTATAATGGAATATATGTTTAAAGTTTAATGTAAAATAAACATGGCTATGCCTCAGGAGGAACAGCGGGTTGCTTCCTGCTCGCATGTTGAGGGGTCTTTGAGTAGAAACTGAAATCAAAGCTTCTCCTGATGGCCACGCCCCGCCCCTCATGACAGCCGAATGGCACAACAACAGGCTCATTGTCTTAAGGAAGAAGAGTACTATGTTAATATACCTGAATTTGTCTCACAGACTCTGTCAGAGAAAACAAAAGAGTTGGACAAAATGCGCTCCGAGTGGACGAGTCAGAGCAGCTGTCTGTCCAGCCGTCATTCTCTGGAGTTACAGTCGGAGAGAGAGAAGGCTGCAGAGGTAAGGCTCCTTAGCCATGTTTCTAATGCATCAAAGGACTCTTAATTTAAAAAGGAAATGTTGTTCCTCTACATCAGACATCTTGTTAATCTGAAAGGAAGTATGTTGATGTATTAGGGGAGCATTCATTTATTTGGAATTGAACATGTTGATTAATGTTTCAGTTGCAGAGCCGGCTCCAGCAGCAGACGGAGCAGATCCGCCAGGAGCTGGAGAGCTCTCATAAGAGCAGCAGCCAGCAGCTCCACAGCAGACTCTCCGAGCTGGAGGCCTCCTGCAGAGAGCTCACAGAGAGCAAGTACAAGAGCGAGTCTGTCATCAGAGACCTGAAGGTCAAACTAGTGGGTGCAGAAGAGGTAAAATAATGACCGGGCCCAGATTACAGAGCTTTATATCAGCAGTAACTGATGTTTTAAGGAACCCCGGGAATCAAGTTGTGAACATGACATTGACCCACCTTTAAAGTTCATATGGTGAACTGTTTGGAAACATTTAGCAAGTGTTTGGGTCCATCTGATGAATGAATCCTATTTTCTCTCTGTTAGCTCTGTTTTCAGACTCCACCAATGTGTCTTAAGCTGCTTCATAAAAAAGAGCAACAGAATGAAAGTGCAGGGGGTGTTGAATAAGGGAGTCAGTTCTTCAGTGCGGAAATGGGGGGGGGATTCCTTAATAGAGCAGGCATTTTGGGCAGTGCTATGAGAGCCAGTCAAAGAAGTAAATGCAGCCAATGCAACTTACAGAAAGATTAGATTTAGTTAGAGATAAAAGCACTATGCAGAAAAGAAAGTAATGGTGGTCGATCGCGACTTGGGAAGAAAATAAAGGCTGAGTTGAAAGATGTTCTTGGTCAGAGCAAGAGAGGCGAAAGGACCATCCATACTTCCAAGTGTTGGCGTTGCGTCTGGTGTGATTCCCCTGCAGATGGTGTCTAGTCAAAGGAATAGGGATTGTCATTGATGAGGATGCCGCTCTGTGTGCAGGAGTGCCAGCGGTCCAAGCAGCAGGTCCTGTCTCTCAGGAGGGAGAACGGCACCCTGGACACAGAGGTCCACGGTAAGGAGCGTGCGGTGAGCCAGCTGCAGATGAGGGTGGCCGTTCTGGAGCAGGAGATCAAAGACAAGGAGCAGCTCATGCGGCGCACTAAAGAGGTGCTGGAAGCCACGCAGCAGCAGAAGGTAAGAGCTTCTTTAAATGGGCTGGCTCCGGCCTATATAGCTGAACTCCTCCAGCGCTACACCCCAACCAGAGCCTTAAGGTCTGCTGACCAGCTGCTGCTGGTAGTGCCCAAGACCAGGCTCAAAACCAGAGGTCACCGAGCCTTCGCAGCAGCCGGCCCCAGACTCTGGAACACTCTGCCCCTCCATGTGAGGTCGGCCCAGACCCTAGGGGTTTTTAAATCCTCACTCAAAACGCACTTCTTCTCTCTGGCCTTCTAGTCAGAGCGGAGCATGACTCCTGACATTTCGCTGTGGGTAATTTTTGTATTTTTGCTGTTGCTTTTTGTTGTATAGTGTTTTTATTGTAAAGCATTTTTATTGTATGTACAGCACTTTGGGCTCGAACAAAAATCGCTTGTAAATGTGCTCTATAAATAAAAATTGATTTGATTTGATTTTAAAGACAACACTAACTTAGCGCTCCTCCTGGTTTACGATTGTCTCAAGGTTCGCTGCACTTTATCATTTTAATTCATTTCTTATTTCATCGTTTTTCATCATTTGATTTTTGGGGTGCTAGTGGAGCCTCGCAGCGGCAACACTGTGGCACGCTTACACTGTAGGTGCGCCGCGTTTGGGGGTGCGGGGGGCGTGCGGCAGGGCTCTCGACTAACTTTTTTCACCATCCTCCCGAAAGCCGTCCCGAATTTAAAATATTTGTTTTTCTACATTATCATTAGTTAAAATCATTCAAAGTGACCTTTAACATAAATAAAACATCATACAAATCTAGATGATAATTCATCAACCTTTGAGGAAATCAGTCAAACACAGAAACAAAGGCCAAATATATTTACAAAAAACACACAAACGAGAAAGTTACTCTAATATTGAATCCAATCAAGTCCCATCCAATTATCAAAACACTCCAACACTCTGTCCTGAAGACTGAACCCAGGAGCTCCAACAAGCCGTGTAGGACAGAGTGAATACACTATACAGAGATGCTGTATGAGAAACCAATGTGAGTTTGGAACATTGAACAATGTAAATCTATTCTAGTAGACCTCAACAATGGAACTATGATCAGTAGAAATGGCCATGACATGGGACCTTTAAGCGAAGTACATGGGAGATACCAACCGCTACATCTACATGGGCCTCCGTCACCAACATGATTATGGTCTTTCAGAATAATTGAACATTAAACCAAACGACAAAACAACAAAATGGCAAAACATTATTTCCCCTTATATTCTACTTTTACAGCACTGCACTTTTTTTGACATCTTGAGTTACTCTGCCTGTTTAAATAAATCGAACAAAAATAAATATCATTATTTATTTCTAATAAACTATTAATTGCATCAATAGTTCTAAATAAACATGCATATGTAAACAAAACAGACATGTTTAATAATCTCAAAAGGCTATATTTGCGGGGGAAAATGACTGAAATTCCCATATAACGGCCTTTTATTGAGTAACACCTAATACTAAACACATAATTGCTTGAAAAGGATTTACTGACAGTAAGAGCAGTATAGAATAACACTATATGCTCATATAATGTATATTTTTTGTTATTTTCCAGGAATCAATGGAAGAAAATGCTGAAAGTAAAGAACTTCACAATAGGAAACTCGAGGCCACAGTGAAATCTCTTTCTGAGGAGCTGATCAAAGTGAGTGAGGCTGCAGGCAGAACACATGAAGGAAACACTGTTACCCCACCATCAGCATCCATATCCTTGTTTCCACACCAACACGCCCCTACTCTCAACACTGAGCCTAACCTCATTGATTTCAATGGGCTGCACAGAGTAACAGAATCACTTGTCGCTGCACCTTATAAACTGAGTGTATACCTGCACCTTGTTCTGTCCACTTTCTTACTCCCTATGTCTTTGAACCCAGGCTAATGGCATCATTAAGAAGCTGCAGGGCGAGGTTCGAGGCCTGGTTGGAAAAATTAAAGTAAAAAACACTGTGACCGTGTCACAGGAGAAGGTCCTCCAGGACACATCAGAAAAACTCCAGAGTGTTGAAAAGGGTCTGCAGAGCACTCAGCAGCAGCTCAGCAGCAAGGAGGAGCAGGTCTGTCTTTGAGAAGTCTTTCACAACGCTGTAAACTGCCTCATATATTATATACACATGTACATGCTCGGCTGTAAGGAATCATGTCAACCGAAGAATGAACAAAGATTAAAAAAACTAAAATATTCTTGATGAATGAAAGAAAAAGGGGTCGCGTTTCACAACAGTAGAGCTATATGTAAAATAGATTGATTTGGTGACGTGCAATAAAATAGTCCAATACCCCTTTAGTTTCTTTTTCTTAGCTGGTATCAGAATTAATTGTCCAAATGGGGTTTTGCGACAGTTGCTCTATTTTAGGATTACAAAAATAAAAGATTAAAAAAACAGTATTAATATAACATAAGAGGTTAATGTAAGAAGATTAAATACAATTATTTATATAAACATAACAAATACTGAAGCAATGTATTTCCAATAAAAGATAAAAAAATAATTATATAAAGTAGAAATGTGCACATAATAAGTATGTACAGTGTAACAATATGTACTGTGATGTGCCAATAAGATAATAATGATGAATTGCATTGGATCAAAATGTTATTATTTGATATCGGCAAATATCACAATGTGTTCAAAGAATGGATGTTATATTGCATTGTGATAAAATCTGCAATACACACCCCTACAGTTTACACATGCTCACACCTTTCACTGTGAAGGCAAACAGAAAAACACCATATTAATATATGTTATGCTAAAGAACTTGAAGGATTTTCAAACACAAGTATTAGAAAACAAGCGGGTCACTCTAAAATGGTAGCCTTTATTTACATGTTGCTTCTATAGCACTAATGTATGAGTAATGTTATTGGCTTGAGACTGAACAAACGTCCCGTGCACCTCTATCTATAAAATATCTAATAGTGATAATCACACATAAGGTGGATTTTCCTCCCCCTTTGTTATCTCTAGCATTCTAAATTGTATACCTTTTTTATCTTTTGAATCATTGTTCACTTGAAAGGAAATTGCAGCTTGGTGCCTTTTTATCTTTGCATTCATTTGTTGGAATAATGTTAGTGTCTATGTATATGAAAAGAGCCACAATAGCTCTTTAAGTGTAATTCTTATCCAACTGAACAATACCAACTTGTCGAATGAGACAAGAGAACGTGCAATGCAGATTTCACTTTGCAAGGGGGATAGCTAACTTTGCAAATTCATTAAAAATAAATAATTTGATAAAAATGTTATTCATATATTTCAGGTTTCAAAACTGAAGGAGCAGCTGGAGACGACGGTACAGAAGCTCAATGAAAGCAGAGAGGTGTTGAAAACCAATGAGAATGGTGAGGAAGCTTTCTTCTCATTTCAATGATGAACAGACCCACTGCCATCCATATAATAATGTATAAACTCCTTAGTGCATCAGTGTTTAGACATGTTCATATGTGACCCGCTCTATGGAAACCAGTCGGAAGTCGCAACGGCTCATTTCAAAATAAACGTGGATTTGCGGGGTTCGGGTGTTTTGTTTGATTTTAAATAAACAAAGTCTTGGCTTTCAGAATATGAAACTTTTATTTCCAAAATCACACGATAAATACATTTTTGAAGCTTGTAAAGGGAAGAAGACAGCTCTCCCTCGCCACTCTGCTCTTCCGCAGCGCCGCCCCCCTCCCTCCGGCTGAAATTATGAATGTAAGGTGTATTAATCATAGATAACACGGCAGGGTCCGTTAAAGTTTGTTTTCATCTGATTTCAATTAAACAACGGCTTGGCTTTCAGAATATTAAACTTGTTTCGGCAAATTCAGATGATAAATACAACTTTGAAAGCTTGTAACGGCATAATTACAATCGGAGAACGGAGTAACTTAACGTCACAGCAGGCAAAACAACAGCCGGTGTTTCTCGTGAGTGTTTCCCCGGGAAACAAACACAATACACACGAATGCAAAATTACACAACCACACACACACGTATACACACACACACACACGTATACACACACACACACACACACTCTCGCCTCCCCCAGACCAGTAATCCAAACGAAAATATCTTCCCTCCGTAGTATTTTTATCATTTGCTCCGCTAATAATCAATCAGATCGATGGATTCCAGAGAAGAGGAAACATTAAAGGCTTTTTTCTCAAAATGATGACTCAGTGACAGTCATTATATAATGTGACATATTTAGCTTAATATTTGGAGTACAAAAACAATCCTGATATCATTAGAAAGCTAGGAATCTCCTCTTTCCAGTAGTGTATACAACTCAAAATGTGTCTTCGGGTCAATGTGACTGATTCCGATGGAGCGGGTCACATATACACATTCTGTTTGGAATCGTAATTTGCCACGTTTTTCTCATAGAAATGTCCAGTTACCTCATCAGAATCTATGTTTTTATTGATGTTAGCTGCTGTACACATGATGTGGCCTACTTATGTTGCCAGCTCATGTGTGGACTATCAGTTTCATTGGGTTTAATTGGCTGGCAGTTTAAAGATAAATGGGTTTGTCCAAACAGTGTGAGAATCACAACTCCTTGTCTCTGTTACCTTTTGTTCCCCTCACAGTTATAAACTGGCTCAACAAGCAGCTAAATGAAAAGCAGCTTTCCAGAAAGCCCCAGTCTCCTGAGTGCATGGACACCCCTTCACTTCTATCCACAGCTCCAGCCCCGAGGGTAGGAGATGCTTGTCATTTTAAACAAAACAAATTCAACTTTACCCACAACTTTACAACATCTATTTAAAAATGTCAGGGCCACATGCCACAGTTGAAAAAAAACAATATTCCATCTTTTTTTTATTTGACAAATTCCAAATAATATATACAGACAAGGTACAAGAAAACAAAGTTAGTTGAAGCTGGAGGGCAGAAAGCATAGCTTCTGAAAGAAATAGCCCTCCCGTGAGTTATGCAATTACATCGTCTTTGTCAAAGACCACAAATCTTATCGGGATATTGCTACAAACGTTATGATAAATAGGATTTAATATATACAGTTTGTGTATATATATATATATATATATCATTCTAAATTGTATACCTTTTTATCTTTTGTATCATTGTTCACTTGAAAGGAAATTGCAGCTTGGTGCCTTTTTATCTTTGCATTCATTTGTTGGAATAATAATATACAGTTTTTATATATATAATAATATACAGTTTGTGTATATATATATTTCATGCCTTCAGATAAGAATTCAACAAAGTCGTTAACAGGGGCTTGAATACAAATACAATACCATATGTAATTATTTTAAAACATTGAACGGCTTATTTTTAATTCTAAAAATATGTATTAATGGTTAACTGAAGCAATGCAAGTCCATTTTAGAATCTGTGGTTTGTGTAATCTTATAATGAAATATCCAGAACTTTGGATAATAATAACAATAACATATGTTGTGTGATTGCACTGCGTACAGCAGTTAAAAGTGTGTTGTGTGTCTTGGTGCGTGTGTGCTTGCAGGCACAGTTTTACCCTCAGACTGGCAGAGCTGCTGCTGATGTCACGCCTGCTGAGCAGCGATCAGTGCAGGCAGCCATCAGACACACGTGAGTACTTCCTCTGCAAAGACTGCACAATGTATTTCGCTTAAAGAAGACCTAGAATACAGTAGTGCAGTGATGACGTAGCTTTGTATGCCGACCCGGAAGAAAGCAATACAAGGGCTCCCTCGACAAAAAGCAATAGTATTTTGGAATATTGCAGAAAATAAGATGTGGCAAACACATTTATGATACTCAGTTTTGTTCAACAGGATAATCTCCAAATGTTTACACCACTCTGATTTGTGAATTCTGGGGATGGAAAGGAGACTGGCATTATGGAAGCGTGGGACCTGGTAGATATGCGCGGGGGAATTAATGATTTTAAAGGTTAACAGTAAAATCTTGAAGTCTGATCTTATGTGATTCGGGAGCCAATGAAATGAGAACGGGTGATCTGATCAAATGTTCTGGTTAATATCCTGGCAGCTGTGTTTTGAACCAGTTGTAGTTTGGCGGTTGTTGATTTGGGTAGTTCAGAGAAAAGTCAATTACAGTAATCCTACCGAGATTAAACAAAAGCATGGACTAGATTTCAGCATTGGCTAGGGAAAGCATGGGACGAATCTTGGAAATGTTCCGAAGGTGGAAAAAAGCAGTTTTTGTCATGTCCTTAATGTGATTTTTAAACAACAGATCTGGGTCGAATATAACTCCAAGATTTTTGGTGAATGGACTTTGGTGGATGGTTGAACCAGCTATGTTCAGGCTGAGGTCGCAGAATTTTTCCCTGATATGTTTTGGACGAAGAAGTAACATTTCAGTTTTTTCTGTGTTTAATTGGAGGAAGTTGGATGACATCCATAGTTTGATTTATTTTATGCAATTTTCGACTTGTGTCAGTTGATGAGAGTTGTCCTGCTTAAAGCCCCTGTCACACTGTCCTGAAATTGACACCAGATGGACACACGAATATGGAATTGTGAATTTCGCACGAAGATGGCCCACGAAGTTGGTCAACAGCCAAGCAACAGCCGAAGCAAGTACGATGCCTACAGAAGGCCACACGATGGCACCCGAACCACACACGAAAATATGGTCGTAGACTTTACTGATGATTTAGAATGTATCCAGACTCAACGTATGAGCTTGTGCCTCTTCGGGGGGTGCTAACATTTAAACATACACTTTATTCCGTCTTTACTCCGTCTTTATATGTAGATTAGAAGATATTACTTATCTCCGTCATGTTGTTTCCATAGCAACATCATCTTCCTGTCAACAGCGTAAACTCGCCTTCAAAATAAAAGCATCTTATGTGTTTCATTGATGCTTCTAAAGCCTTTGATTGTGTTAATCATAGGAAGTTATTTGTTAAACTGAATCAAAGAGGGGTGCCCAAATACATTGTGAGAATTCTGGTCTACTGGTATGGCCACCAGACTATGCAAGTAAAATGGGACAATAGGGTCTCAGCCCCATTTGGGGTTAGCAATGGTGTCAGACAAGGTGGAATTATGTCCCCAGTTCTTTTTAACCTTTATATTGATGATCTGTCCAAGCGACTGAAAGCCTGTAATACTGGATGCATGATTGGTAGTACTCTAGTGAACCGTATGCAGATGATCTTGTTGTGCTGAGTCCATCTAGCGCTGGTCTTCAGCAGCTTCTTGCTGTTTGTTCTGTGTATGGTGTGGAACATGACATCAAATACAACGCCAGTAAGAGTGCTGTCATGATCTTTAGAACCAAAGACGATAAATGTCTGAAATGTCCTGATTTTTAAATGGTCTGATATTAATCTTAGTGTCTGTAATAAGTTAAAATATCTTGGACACTTTATTACAGAACAGATGATGAAGATATTTATAGGCAATGCCACATGATGTATGCACAAGCAAACATTCTCCTACGTAAGTTCAGTGCATGTACAGATGGAGTGAAGATGTCTCTGTTCAGAGCATATTGCACACCGCTCTATAAGTGTGGTCAAACTACAGAAAAGCAGGTTTACAGAAACTTCAAGTAGCTTATAATGATGCCATGAGAATATTGCTGAAGAGACCTCCATGGTCTAGTGCAAGTGAAATGTTTGTGGCTGCAGGAGTCAATACTCTACAAGCTGTTTGAAGAAATCTCATGTATAAATGTATTTGCCGGCTTAATGACTCTGATAATGAAATCCTCTTGGCCTTATCGAACATAAGGTTTAGTACTACACGCTACCAATCGCAGCTGTGGAGGCATTGGTATAGTTGTCTCTTTGTAGGACACTGATTTAAATTATTCTTAAACTATGAATTTTTTTTATGCTGTGAATGTAATTTATTATATGTAATGTCTTGTCTTTTATCTGGACCCTGAGTCTGTAATAAAGTTTTCATTCATTCATCTAAATAAAACAGGAAGTTAACCTAAATTACATTCAAGACATACAACTGCAACGAAAGTAACAACAACAATGTAATATCCTTTTCAGTTTCACAGAACACAAATTGGGTTATTTACATAATATGTTTACATGATTTTGTTGTGCATTAAATTCAATCTCGATGTCATCGTACTATAATACGACGGCATTGCGAGGGCTTCACGTAGTCGTGTTGCCTTCCTAAGACAATCTGGCAGCTTCTTGTTTCCTTCGCATTGTCTTCGTGAGGCGAAAAATGCCCGATGGCACCGATGATCACACGAAGTAAAGACGAAGATGACACGATTTGACAAGACGCCCTCACGATGGCCTTACGAAGGGCAAAATGGACATACGATTTCAACACGAAAATGAACCTTCGCAAGGTCCTTCGGCAATATCTTGGCATGCCAAAGATTTTGCCACCGCTCACGAAGTTGCTGCCGGAGTCTGAGAAACTCCACCGGCGGTCATACGATGGCTTAAGATGCCCTCACGAATGGCCCGATGTTGTTACGATCAGAGCCAAATTTCAACATTTCCTTTATCGTGTGTCCATCTGGTGTCAATTTCGGGACAGTGTGACAGGGGCTTAATGGAAATGTAGCGCTGAGTGTCATCGGCATAAAAATGGCAACCTAATTGATCATTATTAATTAGTAAACCGAGAGGAAGCATGATTGAAAAAAAGATGGGGCCAAGCACAGAACCTTGGGGGACACCATAGTTCACTTCAAGCTTTTCAATCTAATGAAAAGCTCACATTAGGCTATGAAGGACCTTGATCATGGTGTCATGACTTCACGTCACCAGTGCTAAGCTAAGGGTGGCTAATGTTCAGAGTGATGATGTTAAGTGGTCTCATTTAGTCACTTGTTAGCAACTGCTGTTTTTACGAAATATAAAAGCTTCAGACATGAACCAATGAGGTATTTCCTGACCCATTTATAGTCGTAGATCATAATATGGAAATCTCTTTAGCTTGTGTTAACCAGACCTTATTTCTATTTTCCACTGTGTTCTTCTCATCCTCAGTGGAGACTCGGGCGGTCTGGACTCAAAGTACTTTGAGAAGAGAGATGATAGCATACCAATATATGGTCTGTCGTCAAATCTTCTTCACAAAGGTAAAACTTCAAAATATTCATCATAATCTGTAAAACCTGGTCGGGAAGAATTCCAAGAAAACACATCCTTCTTAAATATTTGTACTGCCTTTTATCAAAAATAATCAAAACATTTGCATTTAAAAGGAATGGGATTGGAGATTGAGGTCTATTTTCTTTTTTTTCTTCTTTCCAGACTTCCCTCAGCAAACAAAGCCCTCCATAGCTTCTGCTTACTTCTCTGCATTAAGCATAAGCAGATAAAGTTTCTTCTCAACTGGAGGTGGACGCAGCAAAAGCTCTCCACCCCGCTCCTGTTGGTGACCTGCTGTTGTTTTTAAGTAGCTTATGTTGCTATATTAATCCATCCATCATCTTCTAATAGTTCATGTTAAAACTGTCTGAATGGTGGATCCAGTGATCATGGAGAATGTATTAAAGTCATTAAATAAAATATTAAAATGTTCCTGTTACAGTTTATTAGGTTTTCAAGTCTAAGTGTTTGTGTTGTTCTTTATTTTCTGTAATAAACCGTTTTTTCATCCTCATTGGTGTTCACAATAATTCCAGAGTGGTTATAAATCTAGAGAATGATACTATCACATTTTCACTACTGTATAACCTGCTGGTCCCAAGCAACTAAGACTGCTATGAGACCACTTGAGGTTCTTTATAAACAGGCCTTAAAAGTTATGGATAGAAAGTCATTAAAACACCATCATTGCAATATACTGTCCAAATACAAACTTTTCAGTATTTCAGTACTTCCCCGAGTTCGATTGGTATTCAGAATCATTCACAATTTTACAACACCACCGTTGAGGGGCTTTTTCAGTTTCGCCGTGAGCAGAGTTGCAGAAACTCCAGATCTGCATCAAATGCAGATCTAACCATCCCACTGAGACGCACTGCCTTTGGGCGATCAGCATTTTCGTTTACGGCCATCAAACACTGGAATACTCTTCCAGTGGAACTTAAAACCTGTACTGATTTTAACTCATTTTCTTATGGTGCAAAAAAAACGATATTAAGCAACCAGTCATGCCAACATTAATTACACTGTAATCTGAGTTATTTTAATTTGAACTGTATTGTCAGACTATATTTTAGATATTTTATTTAAGTGTATTTGAAGTGTACTAAGTATTATGTTTGTAACCTGTATTTGAATCAGGCTTTATATTTCTTTGAGTGACCGAGATCATGTAAGTGTATTTCAAGTGTACTATGTATTAATTTATTGAGCTGTACTTAAATCAGGTTTTAAAATGGTTTGACTGATAGAGATCATGCAATGTCATTATTTGTTTATTGATTGTTATGAACCTGCCTGAGGACCACAGATGGAAATGAGCTATTAGCTATAATCTGGCAGATTGCATCTCTTCTCTTTGCTGAGATTAATGTTTTTGTATGCATGGTCCTTCTTTAAATAAAAAAATAAAATGTATTTCATTTCACTTCAAGTTACCATGAAATGTAAATATTGGTGTTTTATTTTTTTGTCATGCAATGCTAGTATTTAAAGTGTTTATATGGGGGCAATCTGATAAAAATCCAAACTGCTGCTCAGGCAGTTCAATGAGAGAAGAAGCTGCACCCTATGATTGAAACCATGATTGTTTATTGGACATTACTTTGTAATATGTTTAAAGACTTTCTATTTTCCACATATTACATTACAGACTGTACAAGTCTTGAAGTCAGTAACAAACACATGTTTTCCTTGTGTGTATCTCAGGGCTCTTCTCTTGGGGTTAGGCGGGGGCAAATGGGGTGGATAGCTGCGTCCGATCCATGGCAGTGGAGGCGGTGGAATGGGGGCATATGACGCTGCCTTTCTTGGTCAGGAGGACCACCATCAGCAGGGGGAGGAGGGCCACCAGCAGGGGGAGGAGGGCCATGACCACGACCATCACGGTCAGGAGGTCCACGACCACCAGGACCATCACGGTCAGGAGGGCCGCGACCACCATGGTGTCTACATATGGGCTCTCGCTCACCATCGCCGAGGGCAGTAGAGTTCTGTTAAGAGCAGACCCAACAGAGAGTGCAAGTGAATTTCATGACAGTAACTAAGTATACTTACTGTATGTGTGAAGTGTACTTTACTTGATTATCTTTTGATTTGATTTTACCCCCTAACATTTCAGAGGCAAATGTTTTATCCCCTCCATTTATCAAATGTTTTATTCTATAAGTATACTTTGCTAAAGATATTTCTGTACTTGTGATGGAGTATTTCTGGAATGTAGTATTTTCTTTTTAAGTTAAGTAAAGGACTCGAGGACGAGTACTGGTCTCTGCACAGATATTATTTGGCTACACAATTGATCAATAATAGATATAGAACAAATGGATATTAAGGTGAGCAAAATGAGTAAAATGCGGACTCACCATTGGAGGGTAGTAATCGCACTCAACAGACATGAGTCCCTTGGATTTGGAGTAAGATGAATGGCAGAGAGCATGACGCTTCAAAGAGAAAAGAGTGAGACAATTAGAGAACAGGAATCTCATTGAGCAACAGTGACGGAAGCTTATACTGCCATGCCACCAGGCCCTGTTGGTTAGTTTGGTTGTTTTATTTGTTTATAAGCTAATTCAATCGGTATAATGTCAGTCACATTATGTCGGTCACATGACAAAATGTTGGAAACATTACATAGTGACGGTCACATGACATAAAGTCAGCCACAGGTCACAATGTCTGTCATGTCATTCAAATTACATTAAATAATGTCGGTCACATGACCTAAAATGTATCACATGTTCCGTCACATGAAGTTGGTCAAATTACATACCTGCTATCACATGACAAAGTGGGTCAAATAACAAAGTTGGTAACATTTATAAAGTCTGTAACATTTATTAAGTCTGTCGCATTACATAGCTGCGATGATATGACATGTTAGTCATGCGACATAACATATCACATGACAAAGCTGCAATCACATGACATAATGTTGTTACAATTACATAATGATTGTCACATAACATAAAGTTGATAACATGACAGTAAGTAAATCACATGAAATAAAGTCGCTAGTTAACATGACATAAAGTTGGTCACATGACATAAAGTCAGTAACATGACGTTAAGTCGAAAGGTAACATGACATAGTCAATCACATGATATAAAGTTGATCACGTCAGAAAGCCGGTAACATTTCACGACATTAAAAGACATCGGTAACATGACATAATTGATCACAGGATATAATGTTGGTCAGACGACACAACTTTGGTCCAACGACATTTCTTGCAAATTCAGTGATTACTGTCAAAGTGTGTCTTCTATTGGTACGAGTTGTACTTACAGCTCGATCAGGGCAGAGGGGTTTGCATGCCTCAGGAAGGATTCTGGATCCCATTGGGCAATGGGACTCCACGAGGGCAATCTGAGCCCAGTAGTTCATCCCGGTCATCATCCACTGAGAGAGGAGGACATAGCACTGCATGAGGCTACAAGAAATACTTTAAGGTAAACATACATTAATAATATAATATTGGGAGGGATGAAACCCTCTTTAGCAATGGGAGTGGGGGGGGGGGGGGGGGAACTGGGAACTCTCCAAGTACCAGTCCACACTCCATATTTTAGGTCTGGTCGGGGACATGAACCAGTGACCCTACGGCTCCCAGTCCAAGCCCCTACTGACTGAGCTGCTGACTAACTCCCCTTGTGTGTATGTACAGCTCTCAACATGCCCAGACTTGGAGTGATTTTCACCTCTTTTAATACTTTTCACCTCATTCTGAAAGAAAGAAGTGAAATGTGCCAACGTGACGGCCGTCTTGGTGTGTGGTGCGAGATGGGAGATGTAGTTCATTGAGTGGTTCACACAAAAAAATGTGTTACTTCACAGTTTTACGACACTTTTTTTTTGACTTGCAAAATGATCTTTTAAATTGACAAACATCATATGTGTAATTCGTGGCACAATTCAAACAGGATGGAAAGATAATCTTTCTCTCTCCATTGACTTCAATGCATACTTTTTCAGAAATAAGGTCCCATGGAGCTCC
Organism: Gobionotothen gibberifrons; assembly: GCA_943591055.1. Taxonomy (NCBI): domain Eukaryota; kingdom Metazoa; phylum Chordata; class Actinopteri; order Perciformes; family Nototheniidae; genus Gobionotothen; species Gobionotothen gibberifrons. The sequence goes on along the minus strand of CALSBZ010039504.1, from coordinate 9,987 downwards.
ACCGGAAAGGGAGGGACTTCGCCTCTCTATAATCACAAAAAAGAGGAAACTGGAAGGCCTCCTGCACATTTGTGTGTAGGTTCTTTACCCCGATTTTAATCCGTCCCACGTCCTTCAGGATGAAGTAGTTCTGGTTGGTGGTGTTCTCGTTGACTCTCTGCACAGCTTCTTTTACAGACTTCATACCCTCAGGGTCATGAAGTGAGATCAGATTGGGGCAGTCAGGGCAGATGCTCACCATCTCACTGTCTGTTTTCACTACACACACACATAGGCACACAAACACACACACTATTATGTATTTGTCATAACGAATAGTTTCCCCAAATCTAATTATATGGTAGTAGTAATGTAGAGATATGTAGACATGAATAGCACCTTCTTAGCTGAGTGGTTGCAGTGGGCCTTTGGTGCATGTCATACTCCTTGCTCACCCCCGCCCAAAACTATCTAAAAGTTAAAACCCTAACCAGGGTTTTTGGAAGATTGTCCATTATCAATGTTCTGTTGTGTATCAGGCGTGTTGAATGAGACCCACCTTGTCGCGTGTCACAATGATAATTTCTGACTTTGGCGTCACCATTTGTCACATTAATCCTCACGGAGCAGTTAGCCATCACCGCCTATAGAGAAACACAGAGCTTGTTCTGTCGAGACCTCACATAACCAATAATCATACGTCAATCTGGCTGTACATGAACGTGACACAATTTGGTTAAAGAGTAACTGATCCAACACTTACCCGTTGAGTCTCTCCGCGGATCATACAGTCCTCAAAGTGCTTCGGGTTGATGTTGTGGCACGTTGTCTCCATAAGGTCCAACTGCAGCTCGATTTCACAGCCGTCATCGACCTGCAAACACCAGAGAGTGTAAGTCACATTTCATTTTCATTTAGATTATACTTTTGTCCAAAGAGACCTACAATAAACCCCAAGAAACCTGCAAGTACATTTTCTTCAAATACATGAAGTTAATAATATATATAATATCTCACTACATTTACTCAGTCACAGTTAACTTAAAGAAATATTTTGTTTTAGCATTTAAAACATTAATATATAAGATTTGTGTATCTTCCATTCATTCAATGAATTTATTCGATCACAATAGAAAAGGCATTTCAGAAATAGTTTCTGTGGGCATCGATTAAAGGTCCCCTATTATGCAAAATGCAGGTTTTTATGTCTTAAAGGTCTCCTATTATGCTATTTATAGGCATATATTATGGTTATCAGATATATTAAAAAACATGTCTATGATGTGTTTTGCTCAAAATACCAAACAGATCAGGCATTTTAGAAAACCCTCATATCCCTCTATTTACAGTAAGCCCTGTAAGAGAATGGCTGATTCGGGGTCCTTAGCTTTAAAAAAAAAAGAAAAAAAGGGGGAGCTTGTGCCTGCTCAGAATTCCACGAGATACTCAGCTTAATGCTGCCGTGATTAAATGCCATATCAAATCAAATCAAATCAAATCAAGTTTTATTTATATAGCACATTTATAAACGATTTTTGATCGAGCCAAAGTGCTGTACATATAATAAAAATAGCCTATAGTAGGGACCAGTGTTGGGCAAGTTACTTCCAAAATGTAATATATTACATATTACTTATTACTCTCTTTTGAAAGTAATAAGTTACATTACAATATTACTGTCTCTGAAATGTAATGAGTTACATTACTTATTAGTTACTTTTTAGTTACTTTCACCAAAATAACCGCAAAAGAATGGCTAAGTATTTTAAATGCTAAAATGTAGTAGTAGTGCAGCTCATTATACATCCAATGAAGGGCAATGTGGTATAGCATAACAACTGTAGGCCCTTAAGGCTACTAACAACTTGTATTACACGGCTTAGTTGAATACTCGATTCTGATTGTACATTCTTAACATGTGACACGTTGTTAATACAGTAGTACAGACCACTGTCAAGGACTATAATGAAGGTTGCTAAGGAGGATCAAGAACGAGAAAGGAAAAGAGGTTAAAAGACGGAGCGCTGGACGTCAGATAAATCACCAGAAGAAGGCAGAGAGGAAGTAAACACTAACAGGACACGGAATGGGCTCTGTAGTGTGTTCAGTATATGGCCGTGTACAGGCCCGGTTCCAGAACAAAATGACTCAGGGTGCATCTGAGATTACAGGGGGCGCAGCAGTAGTAGGTTTACATGAGCAACAGCAATGAAAAATAGCATTGATGGTCCCCAATGAACAGATTATGGCATTTGTTATGTTTTGAAACCAAGCAAGTGAGAACATTTCAAGTGTGTTAAAAGTGCAATCCTGAAATATTTCATATAGTCCAAAGTGGACTATGGCAAGGAAAAGCACAAAAGCTTCAAAACTGTACTGATACAACAAATGAGAACATATTGTAAATCAAGGCAAATATTATTTAAACCAGCTCATGGTTTGAAATGGCAAACATTGAAAAGCAAAAGTATTATTAAAACCATGTACTAAATCATCACTTTGGTCCCATCATATACTCTGGGAAGAGAATATCTACTGCTTGAAAACTGGTATCACATCATCATGTGAGGTTGACTTTGTGACCTGGAGAACATTTCAGCTGCAACATTAGCTTGTTGATAAGCTTGGGATATGAGATCTTTTTGTAGCCATTCGTGGTGAAGGCATCTGTGCTATTGTATGCATTATTTTTGACCCAACATTTCTACAGGCATGGCAGAATATGGCACTATTTTCACACGAATATTCCATTGTCTATTTTTATATCACAAGCTGCAAAATGACAGCCTAACCCCACTGTACAGGCGGGTACTTGTTTAGATATACCTGGGCAGGCTCTGTTTTGCCGTGGTATCCTGGCACCTGCGGGCCGCAGAGGGGCGGCGTAGTTTCGGGCGACGAAGACTGCTGCTCCGGGGGCGAGGGCAGCGAGTCAGGCAGGTCGTGATGTCCCCATCCGACCTGTCTGCAGTAGATGCAGTGTTGCTGGCGTTTAGTGATGGTTGCTTTAACCATTTTCGTATAAATGATTATCCACAGATGTGTGTGTGTCACTGCTGTGGAAGAACTTTTGAAATGATGCACGCGCAGCGGAGCAGGTCACGCGCACCTGACACAATTTGTTGTATTTTTCGCTCCGTTCTCTTTTTTGAATAGAGGAGGGTGCATAACATTCAACTGCCCCGAAGATCCCGACGCGAAGCTTGAAGGGTAAACACAGGTTTACTAATCTACCCGGACAATGTCTGGTGTCGGAATGTCTCGCTATGTTAGTACATTCTTAAAAAACAAAACACCATTTAATTTCGGGTTAAAATGTGTTGTAACTTCGTTACTGAGCATTGTAACGGGTAATATATTACCCTCATTTCATTAGTAATGTGTTACATTACTTCGTTACAGCAAAAAGTAATATATTACTGTAACTCCGTTACTTTTGTAACGCGTTACACCCAACACTGGTAGGGACACTTTACAGCAAATACAACAGCACAGATTGTTCAGAATATCAATATGAGAAAAACGACACCCTCTGTCCTTAGACCCTCACATCGTACAAGGAAAAACTTCCGCGCAAAACCCACAGTTTTAAAGGGGAAAAAATGGGAGAAACCTCAGGGAGAGCAACAGAGGAGGGATCCCTCTCCCAGGACGGACAGACGTGCAAGAAATACGGTGTGTAAATCGAAGAAATAATACATTTGACAGCCTATAGACCGAATGTTAGGAAATGCGTGTGTGAGATGAATCCACGAAGATGTCAGCTACAATCCTGTGGAAGCCATCAGGGAAGCAGCATGACAAGACCCAGGCAGGACCGCAGAGATAGGTTCAGCCACAACCCGAAGTCCACGACTTAATCCAGAGGTCAGGATAGAGGATCAACGACACAGGACTACTGCAAGACGATCAGCCTCGACTCCGGAACCCGGCGTAGATATAGATAAGAAAAAACAAGAAAAAGAGATTTGGCTGGGTTAATCGGAACAAGAGAATACACAGACACAGACAGAGAGGGAAAAGGTCATTGGATAAACGTTATTCTTGATAACCCTCAAGAAAGATCTCCTGAACCTCCCCACGCAATCTACAAATTCTGACCCCTCAAGTGTACAAGTGAATTTAGAATAGTTTTTCTTCTCTTATGACAAGGGTATGAAAAGAAAAAGCCAGGAAGAGAGGCACAACGTGGCTACGTACATGCACTCTCCTAAATGTTAAACGAGTAAGAGCTGAAGAAATACAAAGCCAGAAACTGTAATGAAAAGGCACCACAATGCTTCCCCTTAGAATAGGGTTGGAAAAAATTATGAAAAAGGGGACAGGGGATACTAGTGAAGAGGGACAACAGTGAATAGGCAGTAGGAGAGGCCTAAATGCACTCTCCTGGATTAAGATTAAAGGAAAGTACTGTGGAACAAAAAAGTACAGGAGGAAAGGCCCAACAAGTCAACGTAAACACACTCTCCTAGAATAGTTCAAAGTAAACGGGGTAGGAAGAATATAGTAGGAAACAGAGCTGAAAAGGCGTCCAAGAATGCTTTCCCTCTAGTCCAGGGTGAAAATGTAGGATAAGAAACAGAGATAGGGAGCACAACAACCTATCTCTTCGTCAGATGCACTCCCCCGCCTGTCTAAGCGACTCTGTACCCCATCCCCCTCTACCAGACCTTAGATCGGCAGAGGGAGACGGGGAGGGACAAGCCCTAAGGGGGGGTTTAGGGTTTAAAATACACCCTGCAGAGATCCAAAAATGGATAAAGAAATAATTTACAAGGTGAAATATAAGGTACTATATTTTAAGTAATCATATCTACTATTCCTATATTCGAATAATATTAAACAAAAATCTGAGAGAAAAAACGAGTTTTAAGTGTTGATTTAAAAAAAAAAACAGGGTCTGGGCCAACCTCACATGGAGGGGCAAAGTATTGAGTTGGCATTTTGATTGAGAGGCAGATACATCTGTACATCATCAGCGTAACAATGGAAGGGGATATTGTGTTTTGTAAGAATTGAACCTAGGGGCAGTATGTACAATAGAAAAAGGATGGGGCCCAGAATCGAGCCTTGGGGAACCCCACAAGTAAGAGGGGCTGTGGCAGAGGAGAAGGCACCTAACTGCACTGAGAAGCTACGGTCCGTCAAATAAGACCTGAACCATGCAAGGGCAGAGCCTGTAATGCCTACGGACTGTTCAAGCAGTGACAACAGGATACTATGGTCCACAGTGTCAAAGGCAGCAGTTAGATCTAACAGCACCAAAACAGCTGTGCTGCCTGAATCGGCGGCTAGGAGCAGATCATTAAAAACTCTTAAAAGGGCTGTTTCAGTGCTATGCATAGGTTTAAAGCCAGACTGAAACTTTTCGTGGATGCCGTGCGTGATTAAAAACGACTGCAGCTGGGCGTAGACTACTCGTTCCAGGGCTTTAGATAAAAAGGGTAGCTGGGAGATGGGCCTAAAATTTGCGAGAATGGAAGGGTCGAGATTTTTCTTTTTAAGTAGTGGCTTAACCACGGCATGTTTGAAGGCAGCTGGGACACATCCTGAGCTAAGAGAAGTGTTTACAAGCAATAAAACACTTGCTCCAACTGATTCAAAAACATCTCTGAGAAAGCGAGAGGGAATGCTGTCTGAGCTGCAGTTTGTCGGCCGCAGATGCTTGACCACATCCGAGAGAGAAGAGAGGGATACAGGCTCAAAATGGTCGAGAACAGCAGGGCACAGAAAGGGAGCAGGATCTGGGGTAGCACCAGTATGGGCTAGCCTGAGGGCAGATACTTTTTCCATAACAAATTTAAGAAATGACTCGCAGAGAGTAGTTGATGGCACAATTGGAGAAGCATCACAAGGATTAATGATCGAGTTGAGGACATTAAAAAGAACTTGAGGTTTATGGCTGTTTTTGGAGATTAACAGAGAAATATACTCTGTTTTGGCTGCTTTGACTGCCGTCTGATAATCGGAAAGGCAGGCACGAAGAATTTCTAAGGAGACATGAAGTTTATCCTTTTTCCATTTTCTCTCTGCACGCCTACAGGCGCGTCTAAAAGCGCGAGTACAATCATTGAGCCACGGCTCTGAGAGAACTTTGTTGCGTCTAAGCGTAAAAGGAGCAACGGAATCCAGTATTAGTGTGCATGTTGAATCAAACAAAGAGAGACGCTCATCCGCACTAAGAGCACAGTTCACCTCTAATTTACAAATCTGATAAGTATTAAAGGCATCTGAAAACTGTGAGGCAGTCAAGGGGTTAATTGAACGCAGACGACGCGCAGGAGCACGTAATTCGACTCCTGCAGAAGGGATCAAGGTTGTAAACAGAACCGGTAAATGGTCTGAGATACGCGTTGTTACACAGATTTCATCCACAGATTTCATCCACAGATTTCATCCACAGAGATAGACAATCCAAACGATAATACTAAATCTAAGGTGTGTCCTTTATCATGTGTTGGACCAGCCACGGACTGAATAAGACCGAAAGAGTCGAGGAGGTTTAAAAAATCCCTAACCAGAGGTTTAGACTCGCAGCACACATGGACATTAAAGTCTCCGCAGATCAAAGCACGATCATATTTCACCATGATCCCGGACAAAAAGTCAGTTATAAAATCATTATTATACTTTGGCGGACGATACACGACTGCGCAGAGTATAGGCGAGGCTGGGTTCAATTCAAAAAGCTGTAACTCGAAGCTAGAATAGATGGTTACTGGGTGAATCAAGCGGCATTGGAGATTAGCTTTAAACACTGAAGCTATACCCCCACCACGGCCGGTGGTACGGGGGGAGCTAAAGAAAGTACAGTCGGGAGGAAGAAGTTCAGAAAACGGTACCTACCGTGGGCCCAGGTCTCCGTCAGGAACATTAAATCCAGATCATGAGAGGTGAAGAAGTCGTTTAACAGGAACGTCTTGTTAGCTATTGATCTAGCGTTTAGCAAAGCCATGCAGAGTTTTCTCTCCGGCGTGTTGAACGCCGCGCGGAGCAGCCGTCAGGTGTGCTATTTGATGGACAAACACGCCACCACGCTTTCCCCGTCGTCTGAAGCGCTTACGGTGAGGCAGGATGCAGGGCAGCCGGCGCAGGTAGGTGGGAATATCTGACAGTAGAGGGGGGGGAGTCGATTTACGGTTGCCAGGTATAGGTTTGGGCAGCAGTATAAACTCCAGTGAGGGTCTTAGGTGGAGGAGAGCTTGGCGATCATAGACAAGCAGAGCAGGGACATTCTGACAAACATAAAGCAAAAACAGGATAGCTAAAGGCAGAGAGCTGAGGGAGCGGCGTGCCGACACAGGCGCCATCTTGAAATCTCGTGAAACTAAGGCCCTGTCTACACAGAGTTATATCAGAGTTATATCATGTTCCAAACCACATCAAGGAGTATTTCTGAAACAGTATGGAGCTCAGATGCTTTTTCTCTTCCGGGTTTACCACAAGGTGAGTTTCCTTTTTTATTTCCTGCTTTTTTACACATGCTCTCTCCAGTACAGGTTAGCTCTGAGTGTTAGCAAGGCAAGGCAATTTTATTTATATAGCACTTTTCAGCACGATTCAAAGTGCTTTACAGATTAAAAGCAAACAACATTTAAGAACAAATACAGCACAAATACATTATTAAAAAGGCATTTAGCGATGCTTGCTAATGTAAACAAAGACCATATTACGTCCAAAACAGTCAGGCATTGTTTCTGATACAGCAATGTTTCTGATAGGGCCGGGGGTCCGCATTTCCGATATTACGTCATATCGGACGCAAATCTGGATCAGCTCCATTGTACCCTCTGTTTTTAGAGATTTGGGTTGGGAGGAAAAGAGAGGGTTTTGTTTTCTGACACTTTGTGAGTTCCCTGACACACCGGGGAAACATGTGTATGTATAAAAGACATCAAAAAGTGCATTTTGCATGATTGGTCCCCTTTAATACATATACAGTTGAGGCCAAAATTATTAGCCCCCCTTCTGAAATCAGACAAAACCCTGGATTTCTCCATGGAAATTACCATTAACAACAATTGTTTATAGTGTATTTGTTTCCAAAATAATAAAAACAAAATGTCCACCAAATTTGATTAGGATATTTTATTGATGCACTGAGTTGAAACAACGGCAAAAATGACACGTCCAAAATTATTAGCCCCCAGGCCATTAATAGTCAATAGTGTTCCCTTTCTGAGCCACAACTGACAACAACCTCTTAGAATAGTTCTTGACTAGGTTGGCACAGGTCTCTTGAGGGACTTTGGCCCATTCTTCCATTGCACATATTTTCCTCTCCAGAGTTCTTGAAATCTTGCGCTTTCGACCACGCCCAGGTTTGTTTCTTACAGAATGTGTCTCCTTGTACTTCGCATTGATGCAACGTACAGCAGTTCTAGACACTGTGAAGCGCTTGGAAATAGCAGTATAGCCTTCCCCCTTATCACGAGCCTCCACTATCTTCTTTCTGAGCTCAAGACTGATTTCCTTTGCCTTTGGCATGGTGAGTAGGAGTAGTAGTATAGTCCCTCTCAATAAGGTATCAGAGTGCCTGTTTCTTGAAGTCCTTTTATGCTGATTGAATGCCCAGGTGTGGCTTGAAAGCTGATTGGTTGATTAGGTGTGGTTTGAAAGCTGATTGATTGATTAGGTGTGGTTTGAAAGCAAAAAATTACATGGGGGCTAATATTTTTGGCCAACCCATTTTTCACTATATTTGATAAAGCAACCCTAAAAACGTATTTTATTTCCCAAAAAGTACCAAAAGCTACTAAATAGCACTGGTGAATGTTTGATTATATCAAGTTTTATCATGTTTTATAATGCTGCAAACATTGGGAAGAATTGACTGACTCCTGGGGGGCTAATAATTTTGGCCTCAACTGTATATGTCTCCCCTGTGTGTTAAGAGACTCAGAAACTTTCAGCAGAAAAGGTTTTCTCTTTCCCTCCTGATCCAAGTGTGTGAAATCTGCAAAAAAAACAGGCGAGTTTTCGGTTCATACGTGACTTAAAAGTTCATATTTGACGTAATTTAGCAACAAACCAACCACGGTAAGACCCCGCTTACCTGAATCCCCTCCCGCAGCACCTTTTGTGTGTCTGTGTATTTTGGCAACCGGTTTGAGCAGGATGTCTAAGAAGACTAAACGCTGTGCTGTTTTAGGCTGCAAAAATCCAGCACCGCAGAGTTTCTGCCGGTGGATATTGTGAAACACTTCTCTTCAGCAGTGTTCCCTATTACCATGGAGCTGCTCGGGTAGGTGCGGAGAACCAGAAACACGTCCGCAAAGGGACGTGGCCAGCAGCAGCTCATTAGCATTTAAAGGTCACCTATTATGCAAAATTCACTTTTTGATTCCTTTTTATACTTAAATATGTGTCCCGGGTGTGTCAGAAAATACAACCCTCTCTCTTTTCCTCCTTACCCACATCTCTAAAAATGGGGGTACAACGGAGCTGATCCAGACTTGCCGCGGTCATGACGACATTACTAAAATGTGGGCTGGTTTTGTGCCCACGGCCCTATCAGAAACGTTTCTGTATCAGAAACAATGTGCGACGTGTTTTGGAAGTAATATGGTCTGTGTTTACATTAGCAAGCATCGCTAACACTCAGAGCTATCCTGTACTGGAGAGAATATGTGTGGTAACCTTGTGGTAAACCAGCAAGAGAAAAAGCATTTGGGCTACTGTTTCAGAAATAATCCTTGATGTGATTTGGAACCTAATATGGCGTTTAATCACGTCAGCATTTAGCTGAGAATCTGGGTAGAAACCTCTCTCTTCACAGAGGAGCAACATTTACAGCTACAGACCCAGAATCAGTATTTTAATAACGGGGCTGAAATAGAGGGGTATGAAGCATGGCTAGAATGGGTGATCTGTTTGGTATTTTGAGCAAAATACTTAATTGGCATGTTTTTATATATCTGAGACCTATTGCATACAAGCAATTTTTTTGTATTGCTTGTATGTGTCACAGTTCTGCTCTCTTTCTCACCTATTTTCTGCACTCACCTT
>CALSBZ010039503.1:12680-24106 GCA_943591055.1 Gobionotothen gibberifrons | reverse complement strand
GAGTACTTTTCCCTGAGGGATGATTACGCAAATGAGCCGCTGACGTCACTTCGTCTTCTTCTGCTTTGGGTTTACTGGCAGGCTGCCAACAACTTCACGGTGTATACTGCCGCCCGAAGTCCCCGGCCGGAAGTCCCCGGAGTTGGGGACTGGCTTCAGTAGAAGCTGCTGGGACTCCCAGCAGCTTCTACTGAGGTTTTTGCTCTCGGTAAGGTTCTCTCAAACTTGGTAACTATTGCTTAAATCTCTGTGGATTGAATGCTGAGTGAATGGTTGGATGAACGTTTTTAAAACTAGGAATTCAAACTGATCGTTCTGAGGAGCTGACCTCTTATATGTGTCAGGCCATAGGCTGTGGATGTTAACCCCGTCCATCTGTGAGGAAATTCCTTTTGGATTTTGTCGGAAGACTTTAATGTATGAACTATGAATTAAGGTTTCATATTGGAACATGTTCACAGCATGATATGTTTAGTATGATTATAATGTAACGAGAGAAGGTAAAAACCCTGTATGAGTTTGGACCTATTTTTCTTCAAATAAACTGATCCCACCTTTTGGACTGGGACAACTTAAAAGACGTCTGCGCTCTCCTCTCCTGCTTCAAGGCAAGGCAAATTTATTTATATAGCACTTTTCAACACAAGGCAATTCAAAGTGCTTTACAAAAAATGAAAGACATTAAGAAAATGGCATTTAAAATCAGTCATTAAAAAGAAAAGCTAATAAAATAAACATTAAAAGAAAAAATACATGGATAAAAGTTACAGTGCAGTATAAGATATGAATAGTTCAATTAAAAGCAGCGACAAAAAGAAAAGTCTTCAGCCTGGATTTAAAAGTAGTAAGAGTTGCAGCCGACCTGCAGGTTTCTGGGAGTTTGTTCCAGATATCTGGAGCATAATAACTGAACGCTGCTTCTCCATGTTTAGTTCTGACTCTGGGGACAGAAGGCTGACCAGTCCCTGAAGACCTGAGAGTTCTGGATGGTTCATAATTTATCAGGAGATCAGAAATGTATTTTGGGCCTAAACCATTCAGTGCTTTATAAACCAGCAGCAGTATTTTGAAATCTATTCTTTGACACGCAGGAAGCCAGTGTAAAGACTTCAGAACTGGAGTGATGTGATCCACTTTCTTAGTGTTAGTGAGGACTCGAGCAGCGGCGTTCTGAATTAGCTGCAGCTTTCTAATAGATTTTTTAGTGAGACCTGTGAAAACACCATTACAGTAGTCCAGTCTACTGAAGATAAAAGTATGGACAAGTTTTTCCATATCCTGCTGTGACTTTAGTCTTTTAATCCTAGATATGTTCTTTAGGTGATAGTAGGCTGATTTAGTAACTGTTTTAATGTCACTGTTGAAGCTCAGGTCAGAGTCCATGACTACACCTAGATTTATGGCTTTATCTGTTGTTTTGAACATTACAGACTGAAGCTCAGCGCTAACTTTTATACGTTCTGCCTTGGCTCCAAAAACCATTACCTCAGTTTTGTCTTTGTTTAATTGGAGAAAGTTCTGACACATCCAGTCATTGATTTGTTCAATGCACTTACTCAGTGTTTGAATTGGAGCATAGTCTCCTGGTGAAATGGTTACGTACATTTGTGTGTCATCTGCATAGCTATGGTAACTTATTTTGTTGTTCTTCATTATCTGAGCCAGTGGTAGCATGTAGACGTTAAAGAGAAGAGGCCCCAAGATGGATCCTTGGGGAACCCCACATGTCATAGTTGTCAACTCAGATTTGTATTGACCTATAGAAACAAAGTTGTTTCTGTCCTTTAAGTAGGATTCAAACCAATTTAGAACTGTTTCCGAAAGTCCCACCCAGTTTTCCAGTCGGTCTAGTAATATGTTGTGGTCAACAGTGTCAAACGCAGCACTGAGATCTAATAGTACCAACACTGAAGTTCTGCCACTGTCTGTGTTTAAGTGGATGTCATTGAAGACCTTTACAAGAGCAGTCTCAGTGCTGTGGTTTGGACGGAAGCCTGACTGCAACACATCGAAACAGTTATTTAAATGCAAGAAGTTACTCAACTGCTGAAAAACTACTTTTTCAATGATTTGACCTAGAAATGGCAGGTTTGATATGGGCCTGTAGTTGTTCATTACTGAAGCATCTAGATTATTCTTTTTTAAGAGCGGTTTAATGACTGCAGTTTTCAGGGCCTGTGGAAAAATACCTGAGTGAAGAGATTTGTTTACTATATGAAGTAGATCCGAGGCCATGCAATGAAAAACATCTTTGAAAAATCCTGTTGGAATAATATCAAGGCAGCAGGAGGAGGATTTCAGAAGTTTAATAATGTCCTCTATGTTTTTATCATTAATCTGATGGAATTGTGTCATGATGTCTGAATTGATATTAGGTGGACATAGGGACAACACATTTGCTGTACCTGATGCAGAGGCACTGACTGCTTGTCTGATTTTCTGAATTTTTCTCAGTGAAGAAGGAGGCAAAATCATTGCACGCCCTGGTGGATAGAAGTTCAGAGGCTACTGAGGTTAGTTAGTCTGTCTACGGTAGCAAACAAGGCACGTGCGTTGTTTTTGGTCTTGGTAATGATGTCAGAGAAGGAAGACTGTCGTGCGTTTTTCAATTCCAAATTATAAAGGCCAAGTCTCTCTTTATACATTTCAAAGTGAACCTGGAGATTTGTTTTTCGCCGCCTGCGTTCAGCTTTTCGACATTCTCTTTTTTCTGTTTTCACGGTCATGGCCTTTCTCCATGGAGATATTTTCTTCCCAGTCACTTCCCTTACCTTAGTTGGAGCGATGGCATCTATAACATTTTTTATTTTTGAATTAAAATGATCTACTAGCTCATTTACTGAGATGTTAGCAGAGGCAAGGGTGGAAGAAAACATTTCCCTAGTATTTTCAGTTAAATATCGCTTTGTGGTTACCTCTTTCTGAACATTTTTGTGAACAGAAATAGAGCTCTCAAAGAAAACACAGGAATGGTCAGAGAGTGCAACATCAGTCACCACAACCTTAGCGATATTCAGACCCTTTGAGATAATTAAGTCCAGAGTGTGCCCCTTATTGTGTGTGGGCTCCGTCACATGCTGAGTCAGTCCATAGCTATCAAGAACACAAAACAGTTCTTTAGCCCCTCTGTCCTGGGGGTTGTCAACATGGATGTTAAAATCACCAACAATGACTGGACGGTCAAAGTCAATGCACACTATAGACAGCAACTCGGTAAAATCATCAAAAAAGCGTGCACAGTATTTGGGTGGTCTATAGATATTTAGGAACAGAGCTCGAGAGGAGCATTTCAGCTGAAGGGCCACATATTCAAAAGAAGCAAAGTTCCCATAAGATGTCTTCCTGCATTGAAGAGAATCATTGAACAGAATAGCAACTCCACCTCCTTTCTTATGCATTCTTTCCTGACTCATAAAACTAAAGTTGGGAGGGGTTGATTCGATAAGAACAGCTGCACTGTTATTTTGTTCAATCCAAGTTTCTGTTAAAAACATAAAATCGAGATTGTGCTCAGTGATAAAATCATTGATTTAAAATGTTTTTCCTGCCAAAGACCTGACATTTAATAAAGCTAGTTTAAGTTCGTTAAACACACTATCATTCATGTTTTTTGTAACAAGCTGTGGCTGACATGGAATCACTGCTAAATTTGATAAACTCACACAAACGTTTGAGCGCTTCCTGTATCTAAGCTGATTCACCGCTCTTAATCTATTACCTATCAACACAGATATCGGCAAAGCTCCTGGCAGGCAGGGCCCCGGCATGTCCTGGAAAGAGTTGAGAGTGCCATACGCCCTTGAGCCTGGACCCAGCACATATCAGCAGGAGGAGGAATTCAGAAGTTTAATAATGTCCTCTAGGTTTTTATCATTCTTTGAAGGGGAGGGAGGACCCACCACCCTGCTCCTCTCATAGGAGGGCAGGGTGAGGGCTACACTGTAGGGTAGGCATGGTGATGAAGCCGGTGGAGATGGTGCGCGTCTCTGCTTCGGTGATTGTGGTGGGCGTCGTTGAGGGGCGGGGGTAAAGGACATGCTGCCAACCCTGCGTATCGCCTTCATGCGGCCATCGAACTCCAGGGGGGAGGGCGAGGGTGAAAGGGTGAGCGGAGAGTAGAGAGTGCTGGGGGATGAATGAAGAGTATCCTCAAAGGCGTTGACAGGGGGGGTGACGGGCAGTGGAGACTCCTCCATTTGTGTCATAGGTCTCCCATAATCAGAACATTCCTCAGGCGGGTGCAGTGATACTTCTTCAGGGTTTTCTGCGAGATGTGTTGTGTCTTTCTCCTGTTTTGATTCCTCTTGCCGCTTGTCCTTGGCAGAGGGAACAGATTGATGACGCAGGCAGTTGAATATGTTAGAGATAAACAATTTCACTCCTGACTTGTTCAAGCAAACTCCATTTGCCTTATAAAGATGTCTGCGATCCCAGAAAAAGTTAAAATTGTCAATAAAATGGACAGAATGGTCAGTACAGGCAGTTGAAAGCCACGTGTTCAGTGCAAACAGTCTGCTGAATCTCTCCACTCCTCTTCTGACTGGCGGTAGAGGGCCACTGATGAACACCTCCGCATTTAGAGAGCTGACAGCTTCCAACAGACATTTAAAGTCTTTTATCAGCACTTCTGACTGTTGTTCCAATATGTAGTACCACATTCTTCACAGTCGGATGTTCAGCCCCAATATGCAGGATCTTCTCAGCCAAGTCAGAGACCATATCCTTGGGAAAACAGAGTACTTTGGTATTGTTCTTACTACACAGACTTTTTACATCTCTTACAGCAGAGTCACCCACAATCAGAGTTTCAGGCCCATTCGTTAGCTTTCTCTCTAGCCTTTTACTTTTGGAGTAGCTATTGGTCCTTACCCTGCTGTGTGAAGAGGACAGGTTATCCAGGTCATCAGAAAGAGATCTCCGGTTCTCGGTCAGCGGAGCGAATCTGTTCTGGGTTGGCACACTTGGTGGTTTAGGAGGATTGTTTGTAGTTCTCCCTTTAGCAGCTGTCCACGGCTGTTTCCTAGTATGAATCGGGGTTGAAGAGGCGCTCTTCCTGGTTGATTGCAATGCAGGCCAGCCGGTCACATCAGAGATTTCAGAGCGCTGGGCTCTGCCTGTTATTCGTCCTCCCAAATCCCATGGAAATGATTTACTCTTAGGCTTTGCACCCAGAGAGTTCCAGGGAGGACTACCACTTGTAGATGTATTACCCAGTACACAGCCCTCCTGTTCCTTGGAATCCTTGTAGCTGCTAACTAGCTGTGAGTTAGCATACCCTTTTCCATTATTTTGCAACACTGGTAAAGTGGTGTCATTCCCACGACATAGTCCATTCACTTCCACGTTAACTTCCAACCGTTGCATTTTCATTTCCAACACAGCCATCTTCTGTAGAAGTTTGTGGAAGTCATCTGTAGAGAACGGAGGCATTTTGCTGCTAACTAGCTTAAGCTAAATAGCATACCAGGCTTTAGCTGTTGCTAGGCCACGCTACTGTAAGACTGAGGTCGTCGTAAAAATGTTGAAATATGGCTGAAACCCTCCGTCTATTTATGAAGATGAACTGTCCCAGTGATAAGTTAATGTCTAGGAGCCGCTGCTCGAAGTTTTCAGAGAATAAGAATAGGAAAATCAGCATAAAAAGTAAGCAGAGGTAGGAGCAAGCAGAAAAGCGTCTGCACTGTCAGAAAGATAAGCCAAGGCCTCTTAAGGGTGCCCCGAACCAGGCTAAAAGCTAAGGGGGACCGTGCCTTTGAGGTGGTGGCCCCAAGGCTCTGGAACAAACTCCCCCAGACAATAAAAACCTCGGCCTCAAGAGAGATTTTTAAGGGGCAGTTAAAGACCCACCTCTTCCGACAGGCCTTTGGGTCGTCGGAGGAGGTGAGTTAGTAGCTGTCTTTTTATTGGTGTTTTATTGTATGTTTTATCCTATGTATTACCTACTGCTGTTGTTTTATGCCTTTTATTCTACATTTTATAGTTGTACTTTGAACTGTGTCATGCATACTGTACTGTAAAGCACTTTGTACATCCGTGTTGAGAAGGGTGCTATATAAATAAAGTTGTACTTACTTACTTACTTACTTATTTACTTATTTACAAATCAACAAATTAAAACTAGGAAGACTTTTTTTTCAGGATTGCAGCCTTCTTCTTCTTCCTGTTGACCCTCTGTCTATCTGCAACCTCCACCCTGTGGTCTTCGGGACGTTGACAGTACATTATCACACCTTCAAACACTGAAAGTGAGATGTTTTTCTCAGAGAAATTAGGGACATTTTGTTTTGATCGTGAACAAATAAATAAAAGAAACATGATAACTGTGTTTACTTTTTGAAAGCACTAGGGGCCAGAAAGGTTTTGAGAACTTTAACCTCTTGGGAGTCCTGTAGGAGACTTCCATTTAGTGATTGCCCTCTCCAAGTCCGTTTGGTTCATTGCTTTTGTCATCTCTGCAAGAGGACAACAGTAAAACAGTGAAGTTCAGGCAGACAACTCAGGTGTTCTCACTTGGTTTCCACCCACAGCTACGCGTCTGCACCCACCAAAAGGCTTAAAAAGTATATGGAAAATATGTCATAGCAGCCAGTGAATGTATATTGTAAATTGTCTGACTTTCAATTCTTTTTTATTTTTCGAAAATCATTGTATCTTACTACTTCTTTAAAAATTCAGATATTAGCGTCAGTTTATTTTGAATGGCAGCTGCGTGCCACTCTCACTCCCGCCAATCGCATCCACGGGCGCGAGCGGCGATCCGATTCCATCCACTGCGCAGGCGCCAATTCATTGTTATCAGTAGCCTTGACAGTTTGAAACTAGCTTGACAATGACAACATGGAAAAACAAAGTACTTAAAATTCTTAACAAAAAGACGTAGAACGGAGAAGGATGACTCTGAAATCGCTCAGACATCATCCTCAGCAGCCCAGACTACTTCAGCAGCGGTTTCTGTGGAGCTGGAAGAGGATGCTGGTTTGGAAATCAAGGCCCCATCAGATTTGTCCACAATAGATGAACCAGCGACACAGCCCAAACTCGGATTGTACTAACCAATTATACATACAGTCAGCGGCGGACTGGGAGGAAAAAGTGGCCCGGGGATTAATTGACAGACAAGCCCACTTAATGCGCGGCATGTATCGGCCGGCCGGCGATGAAAGTATGTTTCTTAACAAAAACACTTATGCATTTAATGTTATTTTGGACCATTATTCAGATAGTAATCACATTACCTGAGCCCTTGAATTGCCTAGAGCAAAATAGTTACAGCATATATTTATTGATTTTAATGTTAACAGATCATTGATGCAATAACATTTGGACTCAATTTGCCTGACTTGACACATGGAATAGAACATGGGCGTAGGAAGCATCCTCAATGTGGGTGAGACAATTTAACGGGGTGTGGGCAGGTGGTGGACCTCACCTCCTCTAGGGGGGTCCGGGGGCATGCTCCCCTGGGAAGAATTTATTTTTAAATGTTGAAGTTAAATGCATCAATCTGGTGCACTTTGAGAGCAAAATTAGGGACTAAATCTATGGATACATCTCTCAACACCCATATGAAACAGAACTGTAAACAGATTTACTTTTTCTTTCAACATTTATTTGAACAGCAAGTGGAGGCAAAAGTGACTGCACCCAAAACAATAAACCTGCTAGCTAACTAGCCTAAACTCAGTAACAGAATGTGGGCAACACGTTCTTCTCCACAGCCGCGCGACCTCTGAGTCAGACGTCACTTCCCCCTTTTCTATCCTACGGGTACAGCCACTCCCCTTGAACCCCGTTTCCCTGCAAAGCCCCCCCGCCCTCCCCTATGCAAGCTCCTCCCTCTGAACCCAGGGCTCGCTACAATACTGTATACTGTATACACAAACTATACAAAAACGCCTTTATGCTTTGGAGCTTGTTTATCCATCTGTAACATCCCTCCAGGGAGTGGCCGGAACACTTACAAATGTGGGCCGGTAGGATTTAGGTAAGCAAAAAAGGAGTGGCCGGAACACTTACAAATGTGGGCCGGTAGGATTTAGGTAAGCAAAAAAGGAGTGGCCGGAACACTTACAAGCGTGGGACGGAAGGATTTAGGCAAAGAAAAAAAAAAAGTATTAAAAAAAAAAAAAAAAAGTATTATTATTATTATTATTTTTTTGTCACATTAACTATCGCGGGCCGCCAGAAACCTTTCCGAGGGCCGCCATTGGCCCGCGGGCCGCACTTTGAGAACCCCTGACCTAAAGCATCTCTATGGCTTAAAGATCTAATGATGTACCTGAACTTGGAGAAGATTAAATATAACCTGAGGGGCTCTTCAAAACTATTCGGCTCTATGATAGCCTACATAGCTGAACTTAAGACACTAAATTAAGAAGAAAGGGGGGAACTATGAATGTATGTGCTTTTTTGTTTGTTTTTTTGTTTTGTTTTTGTTTCTGTCTTTATATACATGTATGTATGTGTATGTGTATATGTGTGTAGGTATGTACATATATGTGTATGTGTATATGTGGGTATACATATGTGAGTATATGGGTACATGTATTATTGTTCTTATTCTTTATTTCCTTATCTATTCATTTTAATTTTCTTTTAATATTATCTGTTACATTACTTTATGTGTACCTATATACAGTGGCGTTTCTATATGTACAAAAGTGGTGGGGCACAAAAAACGTAGATGTTTATATAAACTTCTGCAGTGACATGCAGTGAGGTTCATGGATGGTGAGGCACTGGCACTGACTCTTCAGGTTTACAAATATTATATTTTGACCTAAATCAAAATATTCTATTATTTTAGTCTGATGCTTCGATTAATTTTAAAACATACAGTTCAAAAATGTCATTTTATCATTTAAATATTGGATTGTTCTCTCTTAGTAAGATCCCATTTCCAATAAAATGGTGGTCTTACCTTGACTTGAAGATGAAGTCCATGCTATCCCTCTGGACAAAAATCTCTATTACTTTTTTCTAAAAGTCCTCCTTATCTTCTTGTAGTTTCAAAAGTCAAATCTCAAATCTAATCGATAGATTTATGATTCGAAAATCATAAAAGTATGGTAGACATGTGGATATTATCCGGCTGAACAAAACGTGCATTTATCTAACCGTTTCCCACAGTTCTTATTTCGAGCTATTTTCTAAAATCCTATGGAGAAATATCATTGTTTTTGTCGCGGGAACCCGTGCGCAGCTTACTTCCGGGTTTCCCCTGCTCTCTCTCGTCTCCTCTTCACACACTACACTTTTCGCGGCACACGTGCTTACAGCCAATCAGCTCTGAATGATGTGAGATGACGTATGGTGGGGATGGCAGCTCTCTGCCCCTCCGGTCATTATTTTTTTGCCACAAACACTAAATAGGAAAATACTCTGAGCATGCGCAGTGTAGTTTTTACAGTCACCGTTCACTTTGACAGTGATAGGGAGGGCAAGATCAGGTTATATCTCTCACAGGCTCCGCCCTCTACTGGACTCTATGGGTACTACTCTCTGTGCGTGCTTTCACCTACTGAGTTTACGTAAACGTAGCCGGCCAATCGGGGCGAGCCTACCTGAATGCGCGCGCAGGCCACAGTATATAAAGGCGGCTACACCCGCCGCCCACTATCCTTTTTCTCTTCAGACGAGCTGACAACCGAAGAGTTTTATTAAGCGAACGACGATTAGAAGATGAGAAGAAACGGAAAATGGACTCACCATTACTGGAAGCCCGGCCATGCCCCACGGGCGCCGGTCTCCACCACCTCTGCTTAGAGTGTTGGGGGGACCAGGATATGGCCGAGGCGGTGCCATTCACGTTCGCCATTCCAGCGGGGCGGATGGCTCCGTTTGCCGTTGTTGGGCACTGCCCGCGTGACAAGGCGACTGCAAATAAACACGGGTGTGTTGGGCGTCTCGCTCATTGCTGGAGATGCCCCCACCTCACCAGATCAGAGCGATTTGTTTGTAGCTTGATCGTGGCCGCCGCCGTTGTCTGCCGTGTGATATCCCGGTGAGGGATCACGCCACATGGCACTTTCCAAAAGGACCGTGTTGATCTCCCGGGCCGGGAGCCCCCGTGTTTACGGAAGGGCTCTTTGGATCTCCTTGGTCACGTGGGTGAGGAGTAGTCGCGGCGTGGCTGCTTCTTGCTCACCCACAGAGGAAATAACACTGTCCCACACTCCCCGCCCCCTCTGTAAACTCCAGTATAGGAGCCAGCAGCTGGGCGCGTGCACGTGAGTGGAATAAACCGAAGTGCTGTCAAAACACTGTGCGGGTTCAGGAGAGAGTGATGTGTGTGTGAGAAATGCATTCAGTGAAAACGATTGCATTTATCCCAGAGTAAGAGTCATCTCTCTCCACATTTCCACTTTTCACCATAATGTCCGTTTCAAAGAGACGGCATTAGGACAGAGCCGCGGCCCCACGGGAGCGTGCCGCGGTGCGTTCAAGGACCTCAGTAGAAAATCGGCCCTTTTCTGTGTGAGCCCCCATGCCAAAACTCCCTTCTTATGGAAGGTTTGGCAGCGGAGTAGGCCACCAGAGAATACTACAGCTTCTTAGCTGTAGCTCCAATGCTGCTGGCACAGAAGAAGCTCAGATTGATGCCTCTTTCTCTCTAAGAGAAAACAGCATTATGGCGGAGCGCACACTCTCACGGGAGCGTGCCGTGGTGTGTTCAGGGTCCTCAGTGAAAAATCTGCCCTTTCTGTGTCAGCCCCCCATGGGTCAAACTTCCTTTTATAGGGGTCTGACGGCGGGCTGGGCCACCAGAGAATACTACAGCTTCTTAGCTGTGGCTCCAAAGCTGCTGGCATGTCCCCTGAACACAGTTTTGTGGGGAAGGGAAGCCCCACAAAAGCTGTGTACTGACAGAGTAGAGGGGCAGGACACTGAGACTGGGTTACTCACTACAGCTTTGCAGCGTCCCTCCTCCATTCAGGGGCAATAGAGAGTCAAATCTATCATCCTGGGAGGAGATAGGTTTCCTTTCAACAGGAAGTCGAAAAGAGGCCCTGTTGCATGAACGGTGGGTTACGTATTGTAACCCTAGTTCTAGAGTGATGTGTGTGTGAAAAATGTAAGAGTAAGAGTCATCTCTCTCCACATTCTACTTTTTCCCCATAATGTCTCGTTGAGATCGGCAAGGCCGTTTTTCATACGATGTTAATGGGACACCCATTATGAGGCGCGGCCCCCGTGAGAGTGGCCGCGGTGCGTTCAGGGACCTCCGCAGAAGAACAGTGGGTTACGTAGTGTAACTCTAGTTCTAGAGTGATATGTGTGTGTAAAATGCATTCAATACAAACGATTGCATTTATCCCAGAGTAAGAGTCATCTCTCTCCACATTCCACATTCCCCATAATGCCCTTTTCAAAGAGACGGCATTATGATGACGCGCGCCCCCCCCCCCCCCCCCCCCCCCCCCCCC
>CALSBZ010039503.1:0-12580 GCA_943591055.1 Gobionotothen gibberifrons | reverse complement strand
CGGAGCGCACACTCTCACGGGAGCGTGCCGTGGTGTGTTCAGGGTCCTCAGTGAAGAATCTGCCCTTTCTGTGTCAGCCCCCCATGGGTCAAGCTTCCTTTTATAGGGGTTTGACGGCGGAGTGGGCCACCAGAGAGTATCACAGCTTCATAGCTGTGGCTCCGCAGCTGATTGCACATCCCCTAACACAATGTTATGGGGAATGGAAAATCAGTGGTGTATTAACAGAGCGGACGGACAGGACACTGAGACTGGGTTATTCACTCCAGGTTTGCAGCATCCCTCCTCCGTTCAGAGGCATGAGAGAGGCAAATCTGTCATCCCAGAAGAACGCTTACTTTCATGGCGAAATTGCTCCAAAACACAGAAAGTATTTGCGTTTTGCCTTCCAGGGGGTAGCCTACGAGTACAACAGACTGACGTTTGGCTACTCCCTATCCCCACGCACGTGCAGCTACGGTGCTGGGGTAGTCTGCAGGCTGCGTCAGGGGGCCACGGTGACAGCTTTGATCATCATGCAGACTTTGGGTCTCATGACGGCTGCTCACGCCGTAGTGCCACTCAGACTCCTGCATGCACGTCGCATGCAGAGGTGGTTTACCGGCCTTCGTTTAGATCTCAAGACACAAACGACGTCTGGTGACCATCCCCCCCTCAGTAGAGAGTAACCTCCGATTCTGGGGGTCCCCAGAGAATCTGCGGAGGGGAGCTCCACTGGGGGCAAGTGAGGGGCAAGTGACTTCCTATATCACAGTCTTTACAGACGCTTCAGTGACAGGATGGGGGGGGGCGTGCCTAGAGAGCTGTAGGTGGTTGCTGGCCTCTGACAGAGGCTCGGCACAGCAACCTCCTGGAGCTGCAAGCAGTGATTCTGGTCCTACAGCACTTCAAACCCTTAATACAGGGCAAACATGTGCTAGTGAGGAGCGACAACCGCACCACAGTGGCGTACATCAACAGGCAAAGCGGAGTCCGCTCAATAGCCTTGTTGACCGCAGCAGAGAACCTGTGGTTGTGGGTTTCACATACTGTGTTGTCTCTAAGGGCCCTGCACATCCCGGGACGGGAGAACGGGGGGGCCGACCTCATGTCAAGAGGCGGACCCCTGCCAGACGAGTGGAGGCTTCACCAGGAGGTGGTGAAGCAGGTCTGGACTCAGTTTGGGAGAGCAGAGGTGGACCTGTTCGCCAATCGGCGCAACAGCCACTGTGCCCTGTGGTTCTCCATGGCCCGGTGGGACAATCCGCCCTTGGGGGTGGACACATTTGCACACGAGCCATGGCCAAGGAAGCTGCTTTACGCCTTTCCACCGCTGCACCTTATCCCCCCCCCCCCCTCCTGGATAGGGTGAGGCGGGAGCAGCTGTCAGTCATCCTAGTGGCCCCAGATCGCCGCCTGGCGCCGTGGTACGCGGGGTAACACAGATGATGGTGGGCCAGCCCTGGGCTATTCCTCAGGTCTGGGGAGCGCTGTCTCAGGAAGCAGGGGCAATAGGGGCGTTACCCACTCTGGGCCAACCTCTCCAGGCTTGGCTCCTGAGAGGGACAGGCTGAGACAGGTGGGGCTGTCTGACAACGTTATTCAGACTATCCAAGCAGCAAGAGCAGAATCCACCACAGCCTGTTCAGGCCAGAGTGGGCGGGATTCCGGCGATGGTGTGAAGGAAGGAGTCTAGAGCCTCTGTCGTGTACGCTGGGCTCTATTCTTACCTACTTACAGATACTGGTGGACAGGGGGCTGGCTCATTCCACAATTTAATGTGTATGCAGCAGCCATTTCGTCCTGCCATGAGGGATTTGGAGGCAGGTCAGCCTTCAGTCAGCCGCTTATGTCGCGGTTTTTGCAGAGGGTCAGGAGGCAGCGCCCAGTAGTGCACGCCTCCGCCTCACAGTGGGACCTGCCGTTGGTGCCGTTGGTGCCCTGAAAGCACTGTCATGGAAGACAGCATTGCTACTTGCCTTGACTTCAGCCAAAAGAGTGTCCGAGCTGACCGCTCTGTCGGTGCACCCAAGCTGCCTTTTGATCCGGGGTGACCGTAGCGGGGCGACACTCAGACCGAACCCCTCCTTTACTCCTAAGAGCCTAAGGAGTTTGTTCAGGTCAAGGGCTATTCAGTTAGGTGGCTTTAATCTTCCACCCCATATTGAGGCCAGGGAGGCTAAATTGCACCTCCTCTGCCCAGTGCGTGCGCTAGCATGTTATGTAGAGCGCACGGCTGCCATTAGACGCACTGAACAGCTGTTTGTGTGCTTTGGGGATGGTGTGGCTGGAAAAGCTCTCTCCAAGAAGCGCCTAACAGGATGGCTATGCGGGTGCATTACACATGCCTATGGACGGGCGGGGAGAGCCCTCCCCACTGGGGTCCGTGCGCATTCTACACGGGCTGTGCCTGTGTCAACAGCCTTATTCAGCGGCGTGAGTGTAGAAGATATATGCACGTCGGCGTCTTGGTCTACGCCAGGCTCCTTCATAAAATGTTATCTCCTGGACATGTCTGGCTCCTTCTCGTCGTCTGTGCTTGCCGAGGCAACGCATGACTGGTGAGAGGGAGGGTGGTTGTGGGTCAGCAGGTGTCTGACCCCCCCCCCCTGGACATAAAGCACTTGTGTTTTCCCATGCTCCTGAGGGAGGCAGGCTGGGAGAGCCTTCCTCACTATTGTCCATGCCCACTCTACACGGAGCGTGTGTGAGTGTGGGGGACGTGGTGCACTTATGTTTTCCCATGCTCCTGAGGGACCTGGGGAACATGGTGCACGGTAGGCTCCAGACGAAGTCTCCGCACAGATCTTTTCCATGCACACTCTACACGAGGTAAGCGTGTGTGAGTGTGCCTTATCCAAATTGCGGCCCCGACTTCTCTACGGTTACAACCGGATGGGAGGAAGTGGGATGCAATGGATGGTAGCCAAAAGCCGGTCAGGGACGGTGTGGTAGGCCGATGTTGTTGCTGCAGTGCAGGACGGTGGGACGTGTGCTTTTTCGCACACTGGTGTGTATTGACTTTGACCGTTTAATCATTGTTGATTGTAACCATGTTGACAACCCTGAGTACAGAGGGGCTAAAGAACTGTTTTGTGTTATCAACAATTTTGGACTGACTCGGCACGTCAAGGGTCCGACGCGGCACGTCAAGGGTCCGACGCACAATAAGGGGCACACCCTGGACTTAATTGTATCAAAGGGTCTGAACATCTCTAAGCTTGTGGTGACTTGATGTTGCTCTCTCCGATCATCCCTGTGTTTTCTTTGAGAGCTCTATTACCGTCCATACAACTGTTAAGAAAGAGGTAACCACTAGACGTCACTTAACTGAAAATGCACAAGAAATGTTTGCTCAGATTTGTACTCCCTCAATTGCCCATGCTAACTTCTCAGTAAATGAGCTAGTTGATCATTTACTGCTAGTTGATCAAGTATCTGACAAGAAAATATCTCCATGGAGAAAAGCCATGACTGTGAGAACAGCAAAAACTGAGTGCAGAAAAGCTGAATGCAGGTGGAGAAAAACAAATCTCCAAGTTCACTTGGAAATATATAAAGAGAAACTCGGTTTCTATTATCAGGAAATAAAAAAGGCACGACAATCGTTCTTCTCTGACATCATTATCAAAAATAAAAACAACTCACGTGCCTTGTTTGCTACCGTCAACAGACTAACAAACCCCCCAGTGTCGATAGCCTCAGAATTTCTATCCATCAGGGCCTTGATGTGTTTCAGTCGGGCTTTCGACCTAACCACAGCACTGAGACTTCACTTGTTAAGGTCTTAAATTACATCCATTTGAACACAGACAGTGGCAGAATATCAGTGTTAGTATTATTAGATCTCAGCACTGTCTTTGATACAGTTGAACACAACATATTGCTAGACCGTCTTGAAAACTGGGTGGGAGTTTCAGCAACAGCTCTAAACTGGTTTAGATCCTACTTAAAGGACAGAACAAACTTTGTCTCAATAGGCAATTACAAATCAACCCTGATAAATATGTCATGCGGGGTTCCTCAAGGCTCCATCTTAGGACCTTTGCTTTTTAATATTTATATTATATATGGCTGAAATTATTAAAAAGAGCGATCTAAGCTATCACATATATGCAGACGACACCCAGATTTATTTAAAAATTACACCAGGTCCATTACATTACTCTCCGATTAGAACACTGAGCAAGTGTGATTCAATGACTGGATGACTCAGAACTTTCTCCAATTGAACAAACAAAAAACTAAGATCATTGTTTTTGGAGCAAAGAAGGACCGATTAAAAGTAATCACAGAGCTTCAGTCGGCAGACTACAAAGTAACTCACAAAGCAAGAAATCTGGGTGTAGTGATGGACTCGGACCTGAATTTGAACAGTCACATTACAACAGTTATTAGGTCTGCATACTATCACCTGAAGAATATATCAAGGATTAAAAAACTAATGTCGCAACAGGATTTAGAAAAACTTGTTATTTTCAGTAGACTCGACTACTGCAATAGTGTATTCGCAGGGCTCACTAAAAAAATCTATCAGAAAGCTGCAGCTGATTCAGAACGCTGCTGCTCGAGTACTCACTGACACTAGAAAAGTGGATCACATCACTCCGGTTCTGAGATCATTACACTGGCTTCCAGTCGACCAAAGAATTTATTTTAAAATACTACTGCTGGTTTTTAAATCACTAAATGGCTTAGGACCGACCTCCATCACTATGAAGCATCCAGGAGTCTCAGGTCTTCTGTCGGGTCTGCTCTCTGTTCCGAGAATAACAACTAAACATGGAAAAGCAGCTTTTAGTTATTATGCCCCAACAATCTGGAACAAACTGCCCAAATCGTGCACGTCCGTTGAAACACTTCCTATTTTCAAATCCAGACTAAAAACGCATCTATTTGCCGCTGCTTTTAATTGAGCTGCTTTAGTCATGTATTCTGTACCTGCTGTGTTTATTTATTTATTTAATTTAATTATCTTTGCTTTTTATGCCTGTTTTTAAATGCCATTCAATAATGTATTTATGCTGTATTTGTTCTTAAATGTATTTTGTTTTTATTTTGTAAAGCACTTTGAATCGCCACGTGCTGAAAAGTGCTCTACAAATAAAATGGCCTTGCCTTACCGTGAGGTCTGTGCTAAGTGCGTTAGCATTTTTTCACTCAGTGCTAATTCAGAGGCTTGGAATTACCCTTGTGTTTCGTTTCGGTACAAATGGTTCATATCGTCAGTTAGCTGAGTTTCTTCCCTTTAAGTGGGTATGACACATTAATAGGTTGTTAAATGTTAAGAAGCCCTGAGACACAGTTCCGGGAAAAAAAGCCCTATAGGGCTATGGGACCTACTTATTTAAATGTCATTTTCTTTCAGACCGGCTGGGTCTACAGGGCTTCTTGTCTTCGGCCCTCCCTTAAGCTTCCACTAGAAGAAGACTCAATCTTTCCTCAATGATATTTGCCAGTTGCTCTTACATCCCATGTGATGAAGGTATTTGAGAACCGGGATTGGACGATGCCATTATCTACCTGCTGCAGCGTGCTCACTCGTACCGGGATGGATCGGGTTGCACTGTGAGAATCACATGTAATGATTTCTCCAGCGCATTCAACACGATCCAGCCACGGCTACTGAGTGACAAGCTGCAGGCTATGAGGGTAACTCGTCCACCATCTCCTGGATTACCAACTCCCTCACAGACAGACCACAGTACGTCCGGCTGGGCAGTGCTCTGTCCGGTATGGAGTTCGACAGTACAGAAGTCAAGACAGCTTTGTTAACCTGTGCATTCTGGGTGAAGATGTTGTAGTGGTGGAGTATAATGGGTACCATGGGAATGCACAGGGACAACAGACTAAACTGGAAGACCAATACTGAGATATAAGAAGGGGATGAGCAGACTCTATTTTCTGAGTAGTCTGCTAGGGAGCAGCATCAGAGCCGTCAACACTAGCAGACTTCATACACTCATAAATGATGGCTCCGTTATCAGCTGCAAACCGGACACTTTTGGTGTTATGTTAGGAAGAATGACACTGAACAATCGGCTATCCATTATGGATAATGTGAGCACCCTATCCACTACTGAACAGACAGCGGAGGTCTTACTCTAACGAAGGGATTCAACGCTGCTGTCACAAGGACCAATACAGGAATAATTACCTATCAACATCGATAATACTCTACAACAGCGGTTTTGTGAGGCGCGCCTCCCCTGGGGGGTGCCAGAGAGCTTCAGGGGAGGCGCAGCGTGAGAAAAAAATGACGAGAAACAATGAAATCTAGCTAGTTAACTTCAGCTAACTTTATGCGAGCGGCAACATGGATCGATTTTTAGTGAAGTTACCTAAAGTGAGAGAGGAGACAGCGTCTGGCAGAAAACGGAGGAAGTATGACCACGATTATTTGAAGGTAGGATTTTCATGGACCGGTCCTGGCAGGGGCGGACTGGCCATCTGTGTGTTCTGGAGAATCACAGAACGACCGGTCGTCAGCAGGCCTTTGACGGCCGGCTCGGTTCGCTGACGGCCGGCACCGCCCTTTATTTTAATTTTAATAATACTTACTTGATCAAAAGCAAGTACCGGTCAAGGCTGCAGCCAGAGGAGGATCTGCGTTTATTCCTGTCTACATTGCATCGCTGCATCAACCGCCTGTGCGCATCAAAGACGCAGACTCATTGTTCCCACTAAAGTAGGGGTGAGTGTAATAAGGAGGCAAAGTTGACGTTGCCGGGAGCATATAAGGATGTATCCACGATGTTGAAAATGTTAAAAATGTTTTTTTTAAACGTTTAAAACATAAAGATAAAAAGGTTTTAAAAAGTTATTGTTTAATGTTTTAAGGAGGTGACGCTACTCAGCCAATCAAATCGGTGCAGTCAGTGAGTCAGCACGATAGATTAAAACACTCACAGAGACGAGACAAGAAGAGAAAAACAGAGCATTTAATGACATTGTCTCTTACTGGACCTCTATGAAATGCAATTGAATACCCCTGCATTATAGCAACAGCAACAACAATAATAATAATAGCAATAATAATTGGGAGGGGGGGCGTGGCTGTTCTCATGTTCTCTGATGGGAGGCTCACCTTCCCACACTTTGAAAATCCCTGCTCTACAATACCTCATCTCCATATATTTCATAGATAAACAATCAGTCCAATGTGCCCTGCATGATCAAACCATTAACTATCAGCCCTGAGTAACACGATCTCCCCAGATTCTCCTTTTACCATGGAAAATGGCCAAGTAGCCCACTACAGTTCAGATACACTCCTATCCCTCAGACTCTCTTGACCCCCTGAAACCCTGTACAGTACCTTCTCCTGACTTGCTTTCACAACCAAACTCTCCACCAGGAAGGCCACTAGTTGTGAGCTGGAGAGGCTCCATAACAGATCAGGCCTCCAACTTGAGGCCTTTCAGGACCATGTAAAGACCAATAATGAAACTCTTTTCTGGACCAAGACACGTATTATTTCACTCTCAATAACAACCAGCATGGTGACTGTTCTTCACCATTAACCGGCTACTGCGCCTCCCCGATGCCCCCCACTCTACATCCAAATCTCTGGTCCTAGTCCCTAGATGTCTTTATTTACTTACGTTAGCGGTGTTGTAGAAACCGTGGGAAAATGTAAAATACGATGGCGAAGAAGAAGATTCCAGTGGCCCCAATTTTTGTCCATTCTGGACAAGTGAAAAATGTATTGACAAGTAAATTGCCAAAGTCACTTGTACATGGACAAGTACTCTCTAAAAACTTTTTCTCACACTGCACACTATAGACAACTAACAACTCGGTAAAATCATCAAAAAACCTTGCACAGTATTTGGGTGGTCTGTAGATGTTTAGGAAAAGAGCACGAAAGGAGCATTTCAACTGAAGGGCCACATATTCAAAAGAAGTAAAGTTTCCATACATAGTCTGCTTGCATTGAGGGGGGTTGATTCTATAAGAACAGCTGTGCTGTTGTTTTGGTCTAACCAAGTTTCAGTTAAAAACATAAAATCCAGGTTGTGCTTGGTGATAAAATCATTGATTAAAAATGATTTACCTGCTAAAGACCTGACATTTAATAAAGCCAGTTTGAGTGTGTTTGACATACCACCACTCTGACTGTTAACGACAGACCGTGGAGCACGTGGAATCACTGCAAAATGTGATACATTCAGACGGATGCCCTTGGATCCTCTGTTCTCAGTCCGAGTCACCAGCCTGTGTAAGCAGGCCACAACA
The DNA here is from genome assembly GCA_943591055.1 of Gobionotothen gibberifrons. Taxonomy (NCBI): domain Eukaryota; kingdom Metazoa; phylum Chordata; class Actinopteri; order Perciformes; family Nototheniidae; genus Gobionotothen; species Gobionotothen gibberifrons. The sequence continues at coordinate 4,363 of CALSBZ010039503.1, read as the reverse complement.
CAAATGGGACGCTGCACTGGCATAGAAGCCTCTGGTCGTTGGGTGGCGCCAGAGAGCGAGACGGCAGGCGTGGAAAAGTCAGGGAGACGTCTGAACAGCGTGATGCATGTTAGCCGCTAGCATGCGGCTACCAAGCCTGCTGGGGTGGTTTCCATCAGTGCCGAAGAGGGCGGGTCGGTCCCAAAATAGATTGAAATTGTCAATAAAACCAAAATTGGCAGCTCTGCAGGCGGATTGGAGCCAGGTGTGGAGGCTGAGGATCCTAGTGAAACGCCCTGCTCCGCGGCCTAGCGTTGGGATCGGACCTGAGATAAAAAACGACTTTTCACAGCTCCGTAAAAGTATAAAAAGTTTCTTAAAATCCTTTTTTGTCAGCTCCGACTGCTGGCGGGCTGTATCGTTAGACCCCACGTGGACGATTAGACGATTGACAGAGGACGGGAGTGAGTGCAGCAGCCCTGGGAGTTTCTCCAGGATAACCCGGGACGGTGGCTCCAGGGAGGCAGCGTGTGGCCGCGTTGAAAAATCTGATGTTTCTGGTTATGGAATCCCCGATTATTAATGTGGTTGGGGCAAACAGGGGACGAAGAGGTGCCGGTGATTGAGGATGTGGTGACCGAGCAGGAACAGCTGGGCTCGGAGAGGATTTCCTTGCCGGCTCAGGGCCCGGAAAACTTCCAGAGTGTCTCAGCACGGCCTCTTTGAGGAGTCTACGACGTGAAGAGGTGGTCGCCGGATGGGATGAGGGTAGAAATATTGTATTACTTATCGGATCTGCACAAACAAGATATCAGATTAAAGCTGAGATTCCACAGATTCTAGATTCTATCATCACTGTGCGACCAAAATTCAGGGCAGCAAAGGCAAACCCAGACAACACACAACGTAGCTTTACGGAGCCAAAACAGCAAATATGTCTTACCTTTTCTGATTTCTGATAAAAAGTGTTCAATGGCATTAAAACGATAAAAACGCATCTGAAGGTTAATCCAATGTGTCTGTGTCACTTTGATAATCCATCATTCCATTTTTGTCAAAAACCCAAAAAAACTGAGATTTCATATGGAGTGTGTGAGAGCTACAACCCAGCTTCCGGTTTTGGGCATGCATCACTCTATTCACCAATGGTAATGTTTAGATGGATTTGAGGAACTTCCCCTCGATTCTATTGGCTCTAACGGTTCAAAAGAGATGTCAATCATCAAAATCGACCGAGGGGGGACAGAGATATGGCAAATCCACCCAAATGACCCCAGAAGTGTTTTTTTTGTTGCTAAACCTCTCTAAAAAGGTCAAATGTCACTTGTTTTGCATCAATCTTGATACAGGGTACTTATTATATGTTATAGTTTGGATTCCTAAAGCTTTTAGTCTACTATCCCATCATTCAAGGGTGGTTTTCACTATAAGTAATGTATTTATTTTGGACGGACACTATCATTGAATTTTTTTTACTATGTTCAATCTGAATTTACTTTAAAATAAAAAAATGTTTATTGATTCTGACTTGTCTACATCCAACTCACAGGTTTATCATTGATTTGAGAAAAAATAAGTGAAGATATAGTCATTTGTTCTGGGAATGTCATTTTTCGAGCCTGAGACCTGAAAAGCAGGCTTGGGGCTTAACAGGGTTAGTCATGATGTCAACACCACGACCCATGGCCTGGGACTTCTGTATGTACACAAAGCCTGGGGCTGTGGCCTAATTTAGAATCACAAAGTCATGCTGATGTTGCCATGCAGTTAAGCATAGAAGGTCAATGCTCGCATCTGTGATGATGTTGTGGTTGAGTAATGCTTACTATGCTGAGTCAGACATTGTGGAAGGGACGACACTGTCAACTCAGACCAAGGGCCTCAGATTTTCAGATCACACGTGGTTTGATGTGCAGTTTTCAGCTGGCCTGCTTTCCACTACCTGCTCAGCAGCAACACACTCAGAGTCTGGCTAGTAAACATAGAGAAGTGTTTAGCAGCTGAAGAGCTTATCAGTGACTAAGCCAGACCCCGAACCACAGATGAAAAACGAGAATATGAGAGTAAATGTAAGGCACCTGACAGCTTATCTCTCCCACCCCCCCACCAGCCACAACCACTGCCCCCTCCCTCCCTGCCTCCCTTATTAATTGTTTCTGCCACTCAGTGAGATGACTGACAGAAAGTGACAGATGCCTGCATTTATTTCTCACACCATTGGCTGGTGTTAGAGAGGATAAGGCAGCGGAGCCTAGAGCGAGCTGAAGTAATCTTTCAATTTTGCCAGACTTCCTAACCTTCATCTGTTGTCAAATACTGAGGGCAGCTCAACTTGGAGGGGAACAGGGAGGACAAACTGCCAGAGACAGATTCCTCCGGGCTTTCAGTCAATAGTGAAATGTCAGCAAACCTTAACAGCTTAAACATTATTGGTTAAAGGTGTAACAGACATTAGTAGTCTGGCCGACATTTCACTTAAGGTCTCGTATATGAAAATATCAGCTCCCACTGCAATATTAATCAGGAGCAGTTTTAGATTCAAATCTGCACTTGTTGTATCTACTCAATTTATTTAATGCTTCTTTTAAAACAACAATAATGAATAATACATTGCCCTGGGGTAAATGTAACATTAGACAACAACGTAAGCATTTGTATAAAACTGAATTGCAATTAAAGTAATAAACAACTTATGTCATAAAAAGACCTCTATCATCATACCGCCAGATTATAAATCCAAGTTCCACAGATCAATTTTAAAGATTTTAGGGACTTGAATGACACAATTGTTATGCAACCTTTAATTAAAGTAGGATAACTGGTCATAGCTCGGCTGGTAACACTTGCCCTGCCAGAGCACTGCTGAGGCGCCAAAGAGCATCATGGTCCTGCTCTGGGCGCTGTGCTGCAGCAGCCCCGTCATTCTGACATCTCTCCACAGTGAGGCCTGTGTTTGTAAATGAAAATGACATTTCATTCATTTAGCTTAAGGCTTGATAACAAAATGGTTGGCTTCGTTTCATCCAACAGTGTATAGAATGTAGCAGCGGTGCAGGAGATTGAGGACAGTGTGGCTCGTGTTGGCTGCTGTTACGCCCAACTCAATGTGAGGGAAGTTGGCTGAACTGAATTTGAACCAGACGCCGGTTTATCCTCCTCTACTGGAACCCACTGTGACAGATCCATCAGCAGCCAATCAGGGGGAGGATATCATGAGTGACTTGTGAACACAACAAACACTTTCTCTTTCTCTGTGGGGAAATGTGATATTTTTATCACAGATGCTGAACAAATACATTTAAACATTTAGAGCAAAATAGGAGATGAGTGTGGAGCGCTGAGCTGACACTGCTGGGGAGGGGTTCATATATTTTGTATATTTGTAGGTTTTTTGTGTATATGTTGTTTATACGTTTTTATGGCTTCAGCTCCACCCTTTCCTATTGAGATTCACTGAATACCATTTGGAACTTCACTACAATTTGAAGTGACATTTTGAGAGGCTTACTGTTAAGGTTTTTGAGAAACTCATGAGAAATATAGGTGTGACATTAAGACAATTATTGTTTCTGTCATGAGCAACTGTGCCTGGTGACCGGCTGTAAGACGACAGGCTGGGAACAACAAGACAGCTACATGGACACTCTTTCAAGGAAACAGCTTCTTCTTGATTGCTTACTTTTTATGTAACAGAATGCAGCGTCATTATGGTTATAGCAGAAATGCCCCCCCCACAGATGAAATAAAAGATTATAGGCACTTTGTATTTTCGGAAATGTTCAGCCTTGTAACAGGGACACGTGAGCACACAGGACAGTGTGTATCAGCACTGTCACTGAGTTGAATTGAACAAAACAAGACGAGCATTGAAGGGGTCACGCTTGAGAGTCCCTTACACTGAAGCTTCTGACTGTGAGCTTTTATGTGCTGTGTCAGTGATCATCCAGAACAGCACTAACAGATGTAGGTTACATAAATGAACAGTGGACACATGGCTTCACAAATACTTTGTTAATCATTGGTTTGGGCTTACTGAAAATGGCATGGATAGAAGAGGATGAAATCTGTGTGCAGTAAAAGAAACAGCTCTGGATTCATTACGGTTAATCACTTTGTATTGAACGTTTGGCAATTGCAAACATGTTGCAGCATTAACTATAATCAGGTTTTTTTTTATTACAAAGTAGCAACCTGGAATTCTTGCATGCCTCTGCAGTTGTTAGGTGTATATAAGGGGGACAGGAGTGGCAGCAAAGGGATGTGATGGGAACCACATACTGCTGATCGTGACCAAACCAAGGATCCATCCATCCATCTTCTCCCGCTTATCCGTGGTCGTCGGGTCGCGGAGGTAGCAGTTCCAGCAGAGAGCCCCAAACTTTCC
>CALSBZ010039493.1:38180-57266 GCA_943591055.1 Gobionotothen gibberifrons | reverse complement strand
GTAATAAACTACTACTTTGTTTGATGAAAAATCAAATCATGGTTTGCTATATATGAATGATATGTTATAGGAGCAAATACTTCAGGGAAGAAAGGCTACCAAGTATTTTCTATCAAACTTTATTTTAGAAATGTACAAAATGAACATAAATATACATATATACACGGTATATCATCCATTGCTCCCCGCCGTCTTGCAAGCTACAGCCGGCTGAGGCATCAGAGTGGTCACCCCGGCTGGATCATGTATTGTCCGCCAGATACGCCAGGAGTTTCCTGATCTGGCTGGATGAAATCAAATGCAAATCACAAAATATTATATAATAGAAACGCAGTTGTTTTAGATTCGTTAGTAGTAGTTGTGGACTTGTGGTAGCAGTGTGTATCTCAACACCGTTAGCTTGCCAGCTAATATGCTAACCTAGCTTTCTGGTTTAGCTCTGAGAAAAGGCAACTAATTTAGTGTAATAAAACCACTATGAACAAAAGCTAGTGGTTCATATTAGGCTAGCAATAACGTGTTTACAATTGCAATCTTATACAGTAGTCTGCTACGTTCGGTCATTCGTTGTAGCTGGCATGAAAACAATGTTTTCGCCGAGCATGTATAGCTAGCCTCGTTAGCATGCACAGAGCTGCGTCGCAGCTCGGAGGAAAACTACATATAATGTACTGGCCGTAAGGGAAATCACCCGGAGTATACTGTATGAGTATTCCGTGTGTGAATGCAGACATTATCCTGCCATGACAAACATGTAAAGCCATCTGCTGACATTGTAGTTTATATATGTAAACGTTAGCAACCGAGTTAGCCCAGTTAGCACTGTGTCAATGGCTCAGCACCCCAAAAAACGTTTACCCATTTTCACAGTTGTGGTAGATATAGCTTGCTTGTTTTAAACATCATGAATACACAAACAACAATGAATACTTACAGGTTGGGTACCCGAATCTCCCGCTGGTCCAAACAAAGTAGGAACAGCATCGTCCTTCAGTGTCCTACGCTGTATATATCCGGTATGAATCCTCCATGTTTTGTGAAGCCGTGAAATGCCGCACACACAGTAAAATACCGGCTCCAACATCTGAAGGAACAGTGTTAAAAAGGAATGTCAACCACTGACTTCGTCCTGCCCTCGGTAAGGCATGCATTGAACATTTCCCCTCACAAGACAGGAAACAGACCCTCGTTGGCATGACTGGATACAGTTTTGAACTGAACCTGAGATTCCAACAGTATATAGGCTGGCAGAGGGTGCGGCCATAGGTTTGGGCGTAACTTTGGGCGTAGCTCTGTGCGCAGCTTAGGGCGTACTTCTGGGCGTATATTTGTGCGTAGCTCTGGGCGTGGCTACTGGGTGCTGTGTCGTAGGAGCACCCAGGAAGTAAAAAATGGACATGACGTATCTCCAACAAGCCGTTGAGGGGAGGGATTTGCTGTTTTAGAGTTGTACTCACTACAGGGTGTACTTTGAGGGTTTTGACTCTGCACACCGTTTACATGCAGACAAACCTTCATAACACACAAGGGGACGGGTAATAACCGGAATAGCATGACACCTCACCTTTAAGATGATGACCTTACGTGTGTAAATATATATTTTTCTTTGAGGGGGTCTGCCCCCAAAAAACAGTTTTAAGTCCTGAGAAAGTCAAATAAGACGATGTGTAAAACTACACTGCCCAGCCAAAAAAAAGTAACCACTTTAATTTAACTAGGCCAGTAGGTAAGGGCATTCCACTTGATAATAACTGAAGTATAAAAGAATGCATGACTGAAGTGATGGAGACCATGTTTGAAGGCAAACAAGAAGAGGAAATAACAGGTCAAATCAAGCAAATCCCCCTCTCAGCATTCCACAGCAACCAGAAGAACATAAATACTGGCTGGTGATTTGATTAATCAGCTTTGTGATGGAATAAAAAATGCACAGTGCATTTCCTTAGCTGTGGATGAGTCCACTGACACCACTGACAATGCTCGGTGTTTGTGAGTTTTTATGATGAGGCAAAGGGGGAGTTTGTTGAAGATGTGTTGGGCCTGATGAACCTCAGTGGACACACAAGGGGGAAGACATTTATAAAGCACTAATGGGAATGCTGAATGAAAGAGGGTGCAGCTGCCTTTATTCATAACTGTGCAGCTCTTACACTGCGACTCTGAGGGATCAAGCACAGACACAATAACAATGAAAACTGCTGCACACAGATTATTTTTGTTTTTGCAACCTCGTGTTAAGAATCTTGTTGCAATTGTTTAAAAGTTTGAATGACCGTAATAAACGGACCTTTGTCTTATTGAAAACATTTTTTTGGACCTTTAAGATTTGTATTTGAGTACCCCTGTTTTAGGGCATGTCACCTCCTGTCAAATTACAAATAATTACGTTATGATAATCTTGTTGACTAGTTAATAAGTTGCAATAAACAAATTGTATGATTGTACGGCCAGTGATGGTTGAAATATCTGGCTCCCAAGCAGTGTGTTGGACAGATGGACATTTTGCACAGTTTTCATAAAAATAACGCCTACAGCATGTGTTATGCCATCATCTGAATGTAAGGTGCTTGAATAATTTGCTGGTAATTTCCTCATGAAAATATTGTATTTCAATTCTCATTACCCATCCTTCACAACAACCTGCCTGTTATTTGCACTTGGCCATGTGCCTGCATCTTCCAGTTTCAAATCAGGGATGAATTCCAACTACAAAACAGACCTTCTGGTGTAGCTGTGTGCTCGCTCTCTGCAGGAAAACAAATGCTTCTGACAAGCAAACATGGCCACCAGCAGCTAGGAAAGAATCACAGCTCTCCCCCGACGGAAACACGAACATCGGAGGATACTTTTCTTATGTATAGAGCATGGCATTAACTATTTAAAATGTTACTACCTTGGAGAAGTACTCTTGAGCATTATTACATTAGATGTTTATTATTTGCTGTAACTTATGCATAATTCTGCACTGAATGAAAATGAAACTAGTGCACGCTGTTTAGGATCTGTTGTGTTTTTACACATAATAGGAAGCTATGGCAAAAAGATCGTTTCATATAATACATACAAATAAAGGAATGTTGTGTTTCCACAGTAACATTTGGAAATATACTCATTGCAACTGTGATCATTTATGATTATCTTTTAGACAACCATTATAAATGAAACTGATCTATAACACTTTTGACGGTATGCTTTTTGTCCCTGCCATTTGAACCCATTAATTTGTAGTGTTTATAAATTGTTTTGATGTGATTAGACTTAAATAATTAGTACCCTGATATTGAATTGTATTTGACCATGCTTGTGTCGACAGTATGACTGTAGAAGGGACTCGGGGCTCTACAGCTTCCTCTGAAAACATGAAACCCAGTCTAATGCAACATATAGAATATCCTGCTGCTGGGTTATTATGACTCTCGTGCCTGAGCAATGATCTCATTGGCTGCATTAGATGCTTCATTTTGGCGTAACCCAGTCACTCAAAGGGACACAATCCACCTTCAATGACTTGTTATGTAATAAGGATTGATATTTATGACTGTGCAGTACAGAGCCAGGGGTAGCAATATGAAAGCTGTAAAGGCAAGTGTATGAAGTGTCTTTTATTGGGCTTTTATTGTGCCTGCCTCACTCCAACAGGACGCAGATGGGTGTTGGAGTGGGCAGTTATTAAAGAAAGAGGACAGAATGCACTTTCAGGCCTTGACATGGCCACTGGATTGGAACTGAAGTGAATTAATGCGTTTTAATACATTTTTGGCTCAATGTTGGACACAAAGAAGCCACACTCGTGCCATTTGTTTGCTGGACAGATAATCAAATGGCTTTATTCCACAGTTCTGTTCATGTTGTAGGAAAATGAATTCCAGAAATCCATCTGGAATAACTTCAATAGCTTAAATGTTGCAATTGACTGAGCACTGTCTGAATGTAAGAAAGGTCTTTGAAGTTGATCCAAAATGTGTTTTATTTCATGCAGGCATTAAAGCTTTTTGAGTGGGCTTTGTGTTCTGACAAAGTGGAAATCTCGCAGTCAGAGCACTTTTACAAGAGCTTGTCTTGTGTCCACTAGGAAAGACTAAGAGTTACATCTTCTTGTCTCTTTCCTCCTTTTATGTGAATTATTACTTATGCTTGTTGTAAATACTTTTTGTTTTGTACTTTCGTACAATACTTTTGTCATCCACTGTGATAAATGATAATATAAAGAAAACGCTGTTCACATTAATTATTATAGTTGGTTTAAGCATCACACTCTTTGTATTCGTTTTTTCTTTTGTACCGTACCCCATTAATGCCATCAATTTGAGGGGATGGCTTTTATTTGTTGTTCCAGACATGACTACAATTACAATATATGATCAACAGCTTTTCATGGAGATTGATTTGAATGCAGTAGTATAGGTTGTGGTGCCTTTTTACTGCTCATAAGGAACCACTATCCATCTGTAAAGCTCAACTCAACAATGAGCATACCATATACATAATTGCCTATGTCAATCACAGATATTTCCAATTACTGCTAATGTGTTCATAAGCAAAATCATTTGTTTAATAAACAAAATCATGCCCTCTTGATGCCTTGTGAAATAGGCTTTCTTCCCCATCTTTATGTCAGCACTTTTCTAATACAACACTGTGTTCCCAGTCTCAGTACCAAGGTGATGGCGTCAGCTGGAGGACAGAGCAGGGCTGCTTATTCATGAAGGGATCTGGCTGTGGCCCCTGGAGGCCGTCTGGAACAGCAGGCATTATCAGTGGTAAATGGAACTGAAAAGGCTTCGGCCAAGACAGGCTCAACGCTGCCTGATTTATGGCTGGCGATGCAACAAACAGTTAGCCATGTTACCGGCAGGGATATAAGCACTTTCATGGCCACAGTTCACATTTATTTCAGCTATAAATCAGATAGATATGGAACAAAAAAGATCAAGTGAATTTAAGACAAAGGGGTGTTGTTTGTGAGCTGCCAGGAGGAAGCTGTTTTAGAACCCTCTGGACAAGGAGAAATTGTATCTCTTATGCCTTTTGTCGAGGACAGCATGAATATAATTATTCTTAGCCTGCAATACAGAAGAAAGTAGAATGGGGGTCAGACATGAGCTGTGCTTTAGGCAGGTGATAGGAAGCAGGGTCCGAATTGACGTCACACTTCAGCCGGTGTTCACTTCGACTCTTCAGCTGTTTCAGCTCCCAAGGTCTATCAATATCCTTTAGACCTTGGGAGCTGGATTGGGCTGAAACAAGGAAGACAAAGGCATTTCAGAAGACAGAGGAGCGTTATCTTACCTACACTTATTATAGCTGGTCGACTGGACAAACAGATCTAAAACTGAGGGGTTTAAAGAAGAGTAGCTGAACCATGGTGAGCTGGAGGTACTCGTGGCCTGGTGGTGGGTCAACCACCCGTCCCCCCAGCCAGGAAAGGTTTTGTCAGCCAGGGAAGACTAGTTACAACTTCACATCTAAGGCAACACCTACAGTAAGGGCCATCCAGGTTTGATCACAAACCTTGTTTGAGCATTGTAGCCTTACCCTCAAGGTGTGTGGTGAAGTGTGTAAAAATGTAAAATGCTATTCTGAGAAGACAACTCGACTGGTAAAGTTTGCCAGTTGAATTGCTTTATACCGCTGGATGCATGGTAAGCTAGGAAAATCTGGTAAACAAATTAATTTAAAAAAAATGAATTTCCTACTTAAAACGTAAGTGATGAATAAGGTTAGTACTTGTTTTGCGTCAAGTCAAGAATGGATGGATGTATGGCACAATCTACTTATTAACCAACGAGAATCTAAATGAACCTGAAGGCGCCACACGAGTGGCAGCCGGGTATACTTGTTGACTATTTGGTTGTTAACAATGACTTGTTCTCTAATTTGTATCAAACCCATGCTGCTATTGTTTATTTATTTTTGTGTTGGCTATAGAAAAGCAGTAAAGGAGCTGTGTGCGGCTAAGGGAGGGTAGAGCAGTGTTTTTCAACCTTCTTTTAGTTTGGAGATGACTTTTAGGCTTGTTTGGGACCATGGCGCTGTTGGATAGCCTTTCTCCACACACCATGACACCAAGCATAACAGAGTTGGTGCAGTCGGATCCCCGGTGGAAGTAAATCCAATCGGAAGATAACTATTGTTGTATTGCCTTGAGCTCACAGTTTTTTCTTTCTTTCTTTTGAACACCACCATTTTCATCCGAGTTAGAATCAATGGCTGTTCGTCTTGTGACCGCAACCTCTCCTGCACATCACTTAATACTGTCTTACATTGAAAACGTCATAATGGGCTACCAACTCCCATCCAATGGCATGGAAGAGTATTTAATGACTTAGCCGGCCACTACATTGCAGGCACGGACACTCAACAATGGCAAATGAGTTTCCCACGACACAACTGACAATCTCTCACAGCAAGGAAGGGATGAACAAGAAGTGAGTGCATCATATTTTTTGGTGAAGCCTGCAAACACAGGGATAAAAATAAAGCTGTGATTTTCTGAGGGATATCAGACACAGAGGGAGAAGGAGGGGAAGTACTACCTGGCACTACCTGGGGGGGAGTTAGTTGCTCCTGGGGAATTGCTAAAGGCTGAGTTGAGATTACTTTTTTTGTAGTTATATACTCCATAAGATAAAACATGTGGGTGGGAGAGGGAGAAGGGGGGGAAAGATAGATCAGCTGGAAATGAAGGAGCTGGCTATGACTCACCAACCTGATTAGCATTTGGTGGGGCCCCTTAAGCTACTGGACATAGCTCTTGTGCTGCCATACCCGCTCTGAGAGAAAAGGGGAGAGCAGAAGCCATGATAACGTAAGTGACTCAAATATGTAAAGATGGTGGGATGAGAGGATGTATGTGCGGGTTATGTTTTGAGAGGGATGTGAAAAAAAGCTGAGAGATATGTGACACAAAGGGACAAAAGAGGAAGTGATTTATTGTTGTTTCGATGGAAGGACACTGCCTTTCCCTGGCAGAAAACTTTGAAGGCTGCCAGCGGTCCAGGCTACGTTTGTTGACGTGAAGACTACCGAATCACTCCATGACTGCGCCGTGATGAGCATCCAAGGACTGGGTTATTGTTGTGAGAAAGACTGCTCATGATGGGATCTGCCGTTGTTGGAAAGTTCATTTGGAGAGTTTGAGTGTTGATGCCGCTAGGGCTGTGTTGTAACCACTGGGTGCAGGGATCTCCGCTGTGTTGTTGTCTGTTGTCTGTTGTCTGTGTCATGGCTGAAGGATAACCAGTTTCAAACACATTGCCATTCAAATTGGGCAGGTTAGTTTGCCATTCAGGATCCATGGTGAGTAGATTCTTTTGATGTATTTCTGTGTTTGGCAAGTTTTGAAAACTGCAATTGTGAGTTCAGTTGTGTCTTCTAACGCTCGTGAAATAGGAAACAAACAAGGCCGGATATGTAGACTGGGTAGCTATAATTGGCTTAGCAGGTGATAAGAGGTGAGGTCGAGGCGTGGCCTGTTCCCTAACCTAAGTAAACTATAAGGCTTCCGGGATTAAGACACTTCTACTTGGTAATACTACCTTAACAGAACTTTCTAGACAGGACTAGTGTGAAAGTATATTGTACTGTGTTGTAAATGTCCCCTTACTTTGGGCAATCATCAGCAACCTGGTATTCACCTCACCGTCAGCTGTGCTTTGGGTTTAATGTTAATAAGGAAATGTCAGTGATGATTAAGTCAAAGTGAACACGGGTAATATTTTCTACATCAGTATTGTGAGCATGTCAGCGTATACTTAAAAGCTAGTCATCTTTTATCCTAATGTTACAGGGATATAAGAAACAAGTTGATGATTTTGTAAGTTCTGTACGTAAGCGCATCATGAAACACTCATTATTTGTCTTACTTCTATTTGGCATACATTTGTTTTTTAGTTTTGTCACGCCAAACATATCTTTAATGCTGCCATTTCTTCAGTCAGTTGCAGTGGGCTATTTCAATGACCTTTATAGTTCACAGTGGGAGTTTTAGTTAAACAAACCAATTGTATGAATACCATCTTCAAAAAAAATGCACTCAACAGTGGCTCTCTCAGGACATGTATCTGCAAAGTGTGGTTTAGGGAGGAACGTGTAGAACATAACAGCCTCTGAAATAACTCCACTGTTTAAATGACCAGCAGGTGCCTTGTCAATAAATGCTTCACCTGTTCCATAATTCAGTGTGTGCTGATAAGGGGATATGTGAGTATTCTGTGTTTGTTAGGGCTGCTGGTGTGCCCTTTGGAGAAGCAGTCGATTAATGAAAGTGATTAACCTTGGTGTGAATCACAAACAGCCGGCTGGATAAAGGGAAGTGTCAAGGTCTGACTTCTGTTCTCTTGTCCTTTATCATTCATTAGGGGCCACAGGCTTTCATTTGTCCCTCACATATGTTGGCTGCTGCTCTTTCCGCTGGACAGAAATCACATTTCTGCTCAGATTTCCAATATCCCTGTGGTGTGGTGAGCTGGATGGAGGCTTTTGCCCCAGATTAGACATTTTTAATGGTTTGATTAGTGTTATTTCAACTGTGCAGTGTCAATGAGTAGATGCAACCACCTGGATCATCTCTGAGAAGCATGTTTCCAATGTTGTCCAAACTCAAAGTGCTCTCACTGGGAACTATGCCATTATATGATAGTAAAACTTCGGTATTTTGTAAATGTTAATTAAGGTGCCAATATACTCATAGTATCCCCATTAGAGCATTCCAACATACTTGCATTCTTGTCAGTGTGGTAACACCTCAGGTATTATTGGAATTGTGTTATATTGTGAACAATGGGGCTCAGCTTTGTGGCTCTCGTGGCTGCAGCCATTCTAGCTAATGGACTTTCTTCTGTGTGGCTGGTTCCCACTCTGCTCTGCTGCCATCTCTGTTATCATTTTCTATTTACGTTCTGTAACCCTGTTGCTGCCAATCTTGGCCAGGACTCTCGTAAAAGAGATGTTCAATCTCAGTGAGACTTTCCTGCTTAAGTAACAGTGAAATCAAAAGAAAGACTAACTTTGTAGTTAGTAAGAGAACAAAAATAGAGTCATAAGGATACAATAAAAAGGGTGGTTTAAGAAGGCACAATGCTTAACCTCCATTCAGCCTCTAACTTGGATCACTGTCATATATCTGTTTCCATTTTTATAGTGTCGCGTACCTAACAATTATTATTATTATTATTATTATATTGCCTCTCATGTTGACCAGCAATCATTACCAAGCTGTACAACATTGTCTGACAAAACAAAGAAAAATAGGTTCATGACAGCAGCTGACAGTCAGAGGAATTGGCAATTAGAATGAGCGATGACAGGGAAAGGTAAAACCTTTTGAACAGCCCAAAAGCATCTGTTTCCACATCTTAATAGCTGCTACGTTTCATAAATGAAGGCTTGTGAAACAGTAAATGTTGACAAGTTTACACCTTGTCGGTTCTTCACAGCGACATTTCTAACAGTGTGAAACGTTTTTAGAAGACATTGAAACAGCGTCAAAGCCGTGACTGAGGCTGGGTCCTCTGCACACTTATATTCTTATACATTTGTATTGGAGTGTGGCAGGTCCGTACATCTAAAGGGCCAAAAGCTAATGCTAAGCTAATAAATCACTTACCTCAGCAACATATTAGACATAGCGAGACAATGAAGCATTATCCATACATTACAATTAATAAAAGAAACACCATGTGAGTCACTTGTTAATTATTCATGAAAACATTGATTGATTCTCCTTTAAATATACTGTATGTTCATTCAAATTGCACCATGTCTTTATTAGACACGGAGAACTGACTACATCAGACAGCATTCATTCGTACTGTTAAAAAGGACATTGATATAAATGTGCCGTATATTTAAGAATATTGGAGTGAATGAGACAACTCAAGGTGGTTTTGGTTTTGATGTTCTCTGTGATGCAGTGAGCAGGTGTTGGGGCTGATAACAGTGGAATTGGGGAGGAAGCTGACACTTTCTGTGAGCCTGTTCATGACTGATGCACGCTACTGAGCGCTGAAAGCTTTGAGCTGAAACACACCCCGATGTGTCCTGGCTGCTGCCAAAAACGATGTTCCTGTATACTGACAGCCCCCCCAGAACAGAGACTCCTTGAATGCACCACGATACAAAACTATCTCCAGCAGAGCTCCCTTTTGTCATTTCAACTACTGCTTCTCTCTAATATTTCACCAGTTTGTATTTCTTATATATTTTTGGTGGTTTAGCTGATATTTTCCCAACACTATTCTGTCCCCTGTGCCAAAATGTGTTTCTGCTGCCAGTTTAATTGTCTGGGCTTCATTCCGAGCTTAGTAAAAACATAATTGTTATGTTTTTTTAATTGTTAGTGTTTTAATGTTGGGTTATAAAAACAATATGCAGCTGAAATTATTGCCTAAAATTGCCTTTTTAAAATGTTTTACGCTATAATTGAGTTTGAGCCCCTGATGTCGTGAAAGAGGATGTGTGAAACGTGGGCATTCTCTAGAGTGTCTTTTGTGGAAACTGTCAAAGTCGACCATTGTTAAATTACCATTGTGGAAGTGACCATGAAAAGACCATCTTGTTTTTATTAGAAATCCCCCTTTGAGGGTAATATTAAAATGCCAAGGTCCACGTCCAGGTCCAATATTCCATGGTGTTTTCTGATGGATTAAACTAATGTTTGTTGTCCACAGCTGACATTAAACTGACCGGACTTCTTTCTGCGGATTGATATGACTGCACATAGTCACTCGATCCTCTTTGGCTTTGGTCTGTTCTCCGTTGCTGTGATCAAAATTGAAATTGAGTATTCAGCAAAGCCGTGTAATCCATATTAGTTTAGTTTATTGCTCTGATAGCTTTACACAATACATTTCATTATAATGAGCATAGCCTTATATGCTACGTCATCATTTTGGTTGGAATGATGCTTCTCTAAAATGATGATACAAAATTGTATTTAAATGTTCAAATTGTTATAAATCATGGGATCATAACTGGAATCTTATTGTGTCTAAACTATTTTAGCTTTTTGACAGACAGACTTCTACCAGGCGCTGTTGTTATCCCGACTTGCACTCTAAAACCAAAGCATTATTGGTACCTGTTTACAGTACAACACATTACAGAGACATAATCTGCTTTTATTACCTTTTTTATCTGATAAACGGGAATATTAGATTCAATTTAATGTCACAAACTACAGAATGTGTCAACCTCTGACAATTTTACAGTTAAGATTGTTTTATGCTGCAATTGCTGGGCTCTTCACTGCCTGAGGAGGTAAACACCACTACAATCAAAATGCAATAGTTGAAAGCACGGCAAAACTACAGTTGTACATAAAACTAAAATACAAATATTCTCAGTCGCTCCCCTTGAAATGAACAGATAAACAGAAACAGGATAATCACAAATTCAACTAAAAGAACAAAGCTTTGAGACCAAAGAGTAAAATGTTTCTGTTAAGTGTTAAAGATGTTTACAACCTGGTAGAAATTGTGTTTTTTTGCTCGTCTCTAAAAAATGTGTTCCAATGAGATAACTGTTAAGGGCGCAGAATTTAAGTTAGGCACCCTTTTTAAATGATATTAAGGCTTAAAGTCAAGCACAATTAAGGGCTCACAAGCAAAAACATTTTTAACCAAGACAGTGCTCCTCCTCTATACCAAAATGATACGGTTACCCTAACAATTCAATTCAATACATTTATGGCATTCAATGCTAAGACCTAACAGCTTCAGGGCAAAACACATTTGCTCTATGTACTGACAGTAGTATCAGCTAACTCAATATGACCTTTTAGCGTAAAGTTGACATTGTGGACATGCTTATTTTCTGCAATATACAGAAATACATTTCTACGAGGGAGCCCTTTTACAATGCTAGCTTCCAGGTCAGCCTACACAAATAGATCATCAATGCACTACTCTATTTGGACAAACTCTAGTAACAACAGGACACAACTCAGTAAAAAAGTCACTATTTGTTTTTCTTTAACAGCATCATCCCTGTTTGATCACACGTAACAGATGTATAAGAGATATTGAAAGAAGGAAAATGAAGAGAGGAAAGACAACGATGCAGTCATGAGACATATTGTGATGACATTAAGACACATCAGCGCTAAACAAAAACCTTTGAAACAATCTTTTTATTTTCATATAACCCTTCAGCTTAAGAGCTCCTGCAGCAGGCGGTGGTGGAGAGATATTTATCTTTAAGCGTTGCAGGGAAGTGAGCAGCTGTGTTGTAGAATACTAATGCATCTCTGTTGCTTTCTGTCCACATTTGTTTTTAATTAACGTATGAATAAGGGGCTCGCTAATAAGTCCCCATAGATTTATTTGCCCTGTGTTGAAATAGTTCATACATTGTTTTCATTGAAAGTAACTGCAACTCATTAGCATTCAAACAGAGGAAGGAGCACTTTGCCTATATTGTAAGCATTTATGTTGCTCTTGTGTCTGCAGTCAGAGAGCTTGGGCTGTGTTTGTTTAGCTATAGTAAGTGTTATGTTAATAGCAGTGATGGTGGATCATGTTCACCCTCAAATCAAATGCTGTGCGACTCTCAGACAATGACATTGCTGTGCATATTAAAGGCTCCCTAAGGGGTGTCAAATGAATCTGCTGAGTCATCCCCATGGCCCTGCATATCAAGGTGTGGTTTAAAAAGGCACATTTTCAGGTCCATACTTGTATGTAGTGTCTCTACTGCGACATGTCTCCATGCTTTAATGTCCAAAAAGCTCTTTCTTGTTCTCATACTGCCTGTGCTGCAGCACCTCTTTTCACCCTCTGTCTGAAACCAGAGCACAGTCTGCTCTGATTGGTTTGCTGGCCGGTTCTGTTGTGATTGATCAACCGCTTAGAGATGTCCCGCCCCTTAGCCTATCACGTATAATGTGTTGGAGTGTTACGTAGTGATGCCACTATGTTACGGAAGTATCAATACTTTATATGGAATAACTTATGAATACATGAATACATCATTTAACAAATAGTGCCATGCTCTGTAGATGTCTCTTCTACCTGATGTTTTTTTTGTTTTTTGATAGACTTGCAAATGTATAAGTTAATTAATTAAACCGATTCATTGTGGATGGCCATCTGAATTCTCAGCTCAACCACATAAAGCTTGGTCGGCTTGTTGTTAATTTCCCGATTAAAAACACATTATCAAAAAGTGATTGCTTTATTCTGTATTGGCACCACTTAACATTATATTGCATTATAAATAGCCATGTTCTGTTTTTTAGTGGGGACGTTTTAGAGATGAAAAGCACAGTATTAAGATTTGAAAACAATATTGAATCAAGTCGATTCCTTGAAGGTAGAAACATTTTCCATTTTCCAGACTTTTTTTTTAGAATACAAAGATAGATCATTCTTATCTGTTTGGAAGTTAGTCATGAGACTCTTTGTGTTTTCCCCGGTGCATTTTTAAGACAAAATACATTGTAATTGAGAGCACACCTGGTATACTGTACACATGTAATCTGGAGAATGGCTTCTAATCAAAGGCTTTTGCATTCACAGCTGGTATGAAGATCACTTCCTTGAGTGCTATGATTGCAATGTGACATCTGCATTTACGTGTATTTTCCTGATCCCAAAAGGTTCCGGGTTGAAATGCCACCTAGACAAATTCCTTCATAAAATAATCCTTGTGAAGTTCAGTCAATTAAACTGAGTAAACTTCAGCCTTCTTAACAGCTGACTTCTATTTAAAGGATGTAAATATAATGAGCAGAGTTAATGTCGCTATCAATATTTAGGTGGGGAAAAGAGAAATGTTATTTGAATGTGTACTGAAATGGATTAAATGCCACAGCCTTAATATGAGATGATTGTAAATGCAAGGTGTAGAGATATTATGCCAACTTAATGTTTCTGTTCCTAACAGCTGTCTACTCTGAGTGGATTTTGGGATTGTATGCCAGCTGTGCTTGGCTGCACCAGACAGTAGCTCTGTCTCACATGTCAGAATGTTAAAAGGTGTCTTAGGATTTTAAAAGGTCCATCCCGATAGGAACTTACCCATTTCCCTTTTCCAGAAATAAGAATTCTGTATTCACACTCATAAATCATGTCCGTCTGAGATTATCTTTACCACACTTTGATCATGAGTTGTGTGTTTGAGTCAATGCAGCTGTCTGGGACACATGTTGTTTTTAAGAAGAAAGAAACATAACTTTAAAATCACTCAAGCACTGTAAGGGGATTGTGTGCTTTTTGTAGTAGCAGACTATAATACGTCAAGGTTATTGCTTTACGTCAGTTCAGATCACCCAGTTCAACTGTTATGTATATCATAATAAAGAATATACCACAGAAACAAAGGCACCATCTTGCCTGAAACGTTATCAAAACATCCAAATCTTCAGTAACGTGGATTTTCTTTACCACAGAGACTGGTAAAGAAGAGAATTGTTGCTAAAACATGAAAGAGTAGCTTTAATATGACCTCAGTTACCTGTGGAATCAAACATCTTTTTCTATGATTCACATCTCTTATTTATGAGCTCCCCCCAATCAAAGACCACTTTCAACAAATCCCCTCAATTACATCAATCCCATGAAATCCACTGTCTGTCGTGACATGTCTTCTTGGCTCACGGTACTGACCCCCTCCTTTGACCATCTTGTATACACCTGCTTTACTTATCTCTTTGTTCCCTCAGATTTGGCCCCAGCTCAAATCTGAATCTGGCCATTGAAGTCAACCACTTCTACATTTTAAATCAACCATTACGGTGCCATGTTTTAGCCATCCTATACCTAAGCTAAAAGTGAAAGAAAGGTTTTTTTTCCCAATTACTTTTATCCATTGTGGCATGGCAAACATTAAAGGTCGCCTTTCACGGGCTGTTGTATAGCTCAGTTAGTAGAGCTGGCGGCCCAATGTACTGGTCCAGGAGGAGCCGGGTTCGAATCCGGCCCCCTATTAACACTTTAATAAAGGCACTGGTTGCTCTTTCTCAAAACTCATAGATATTGCCTAAATGACGGCTTTTCTTGGCTATCAGCTCCGATAGCCATAGTTCCTACCTGTATTCTAGTGGTATTGTTTCTGAGCTATCTAGGATTTGTATTTCTATATGAATATTTCTAACTTGCAGGTAGCAGGAAATGATACCAAAAGCAAATCCTGTGCCTTTGCAAAGGATCAATTGGTTTGACACTGTATGACAATCACATCCTACTGTATGTCCATTTTTGTTGTCTGTTCTTTAACTAATAACAGTGGTAAACTGGGCTGATTGGGATCAAGACACACTGGTTTTGTGTTTAATGTTTGCTATATATGTACTATTCTATGTACCTTTCTCAATTACTTTAATAATAGTATCTTTAAAGTGCACCTATCATGCTATTTTTAGGCAATAGCATAGGTCTCAGATATATAAAAATATATAAAAAAACAAATCTATGAAGTGTTTTGCTCAAAATACCAAACAGATCACCCATTCTAGCCATGCCTCATATCCCTCTATTTCACTTCATGTTTAAAAAGTGCTGATTTTGGTTATAAAGCTTTAAAAAAAAAAAATGTTATAAAAGAAAAGGAGGGGGCTGAGCTCATGCGGGACCCGGCAGCTACTGTCTAAGCTAAATACTGCCGTGATGAAACGCCATATCATGGATTATCAAGGATTATTTCTGAAACAGTATGGAGCTCAAAGGCTTTCTCTCTTGCCGGTTATACCACAAGGTGAGTTCCTTTTTATTTCCTGCTTCTTCACACACATGCTCTCAAGTACAAGTTAGCTCTGAGTGTTAGCGATGCTAATGTAAACACCGACCATATTACGTCCAAAACAGTAGGGCATTGTTTCTGATAGCAACGTTTGTGATAGGGCCGTGGAGCCAGCCTACATTTCCGATATTACGTCATATCGGACGCAAATCTGGATCAGCTCCGTTGTTCCCCCGTTGTAGAGATTTGGGTACGGAGGAAAAGAGAGAGGGTTTTATTTTCTGACGCTGCGTGAGTTCCCTGACACACCGGGGACACATATTTATGTATAAAAGACATCAAAAAGTGCATTTTGCATGATAGGTCCCCTTGAAATCAACACACCAGTAGCTTAACATGACACAATGTCAATCAATGGTAACACTTTATTGTGCTGTGGCCTGTTTTATGAATTTTGATGGTCTAATACTGATTGAATGGCATAATCTAGGG
Source organism: Gobionotothen gibberifrons (assembly GCA_943591055.1). NCBI lineage: Eukaryota > Metazoa > Chordata > Actinopteri > Perciformes > Nototheniidae > Gobionotothen > Gobionotothen gibberifrons. The sequence goes on along the minus strand of CALSBZ010039493.1, from coordinate 41,096 downwards.
ATTGCTTGTGGGACTTTACACTTTAACCCCTGTTCACACAAAGAAACTCAAACACTGGATGTGAGACAGGAAGTTATTCTTCATCAAATTAACTTCGACATAAGATCCTGACTCTGCATACTGCGACACAAGACTCAATAGCCGCTCAGCTGCATGACTTTGACATTTCAGAATGTCTTCTGACATAAAGGAGCAACATCCAATGAATCTTGATTTATGGCAACAATATACAAAATATGGCAGATTGTCTTTGATACAGCTTCGTAATTCATTGATTATGAGATAAAGGACTTGAATGTACAAAACTCTATGCTTAAACATGTATCGAAATGCCCACAGTGAATACTTATGATTTTGATTCTGGTTCTGATTATTCATGTCCTGGTATAGTGAAAATGAATGCAAATACCACCCAATCAGAGGATAGTTTATACATTATTGTGTTAAAGATTTCTGCAGTAGATAATTAGTTTTCCCATTCAACAACACTGTAGTTCATGGCCCTAACCCTCAGATTGGTTTTTAGAATTTAGTTTGAGAAATTGCAAGACAGTAGCCTTACAAAGGCAGATGGCCTTGAGTTCTGAGTGTCTTTGATCAACAAATTAGTATGTTTGTGCACATATAAAAGTGTTTTTTAAAATTTTGGGCAACCAATGCCTTTATTTGAGTGACAGTGCTAAAAGGGGGAGAGAGAGGGCATGACACAGCAAATGATCCCAGGCCGAATTCAAAACCAGGCCCTCCGCATGGGGACCCAGCCCCAGTATGGTTCGCCAGCTCTTGGAGGTGTCCACGGCCAATGTTTTCCTCTCCTGCTGTAAACTCCCATGTTGTCACTTATGTCTTCTCACCTGTTGTGAGTGGTGGAAAGTAACTAATAATAGTAGTGAGTTGACAGAAAATGAATCGGCTGAAATGTTGCTTATTGTTTCTCGTTTTATGCTAAGAAAAATTGTCACAGTTTCAGCTTCTAAAAAGTAAAAACTTGCTGCTTTTGTTTTGAAATGTTTTCAATTCTTTTTATTTTAATTAAATCCTTTTGTTTAATAATAAGTACTTTTACTCCCAATACTTTATGTACATTTTCCTCTTCATACTTAAATACTCTCAAAGTATTGAGAAAGTACTAAAGTACTTTTGTTTGTAAATCAGTATTCTTACAGTATAGTACTTTTACTTAAGTAAAGGATCTTAATGCCTTTTTCATCACTGCTTGCAGAGCTTATTCATACTGTATCCCTCACCATTGTATTGTCCCTACTTTGAGCTTTTACAGCTTATTTTGTCACATGAGCGATTCCTCTGGGCGGATATGAATCATGCCCATATGTCCAGTACATGATGTGCCTGCACGGTCAGCTGTGAGCTGAATAAGGAGCGGACCGGCAGGGTGCTGGCCCTGGTTCTCTGGGAGCGTGACGTCCCCGGTGGCAGGAGGTTTGGCTTCTGGCTCCATGCAGCCTGGCCCAGGCTCTGAGGGGATGTGACCCACTGAGCCTGGCAGAGCCCGGGGCCCGGCAATATGCTGCTCCCTGAGTCCTGCTGGGCTGCTGCAGCAACGCCTTGTATGTCCCAGCGTCAGGGGAGCAGCATGCCAAGACAAAAACACTGATGAAGAACAAAGCCTAAAGGGCAATAATTATGATAATTATCTTTTTCTGTTCATATCTTTATTAACTTTATTTCATTTCGTTTTTTGGGAGAAGAAAATAATCTTATATTACCTGCCCCTTTCTCAAACATTTTTATAAATAGATATAGATGGTCCGTCCTTCACATGTTCTTATTCACAGCCAATCAAAACTGTATCGTAGGAAAATAAGAGAAACACTAACACTTACAAAAACCCACTTTACAGTTAACGAAAAGAAACAAAACAATATATAGTAGGGGCAACTAGAAAATTGTTACTTGCCTTAATTTCCCAAAAAACACAATATTTTTCTCATGTCCATTGCAGCAGCACCGCTTTTATCCCTCTTCCACCGAGGTGGATCAGATCCGGTTTGGAGCCACTTGCCAAATGGAAACCAGTTTTTGGTGTTTCTACAGAAGTGGTGCCAGCTCTCTGCACCGAAAATGTGTTAAACTAGGACACCCACAATCTGTCTGGTCAGCTCCAAGAATTGAGTCACATAATGTCGAGGGCTGGGGCGGAGCAACAGCAGTTCAGTTCATGAGTAGAAAGTTGCTGCAGATGCAAGTAGGCCGAGGCCACGACATGGAGTTTTATATAATGTATGAAGCATTTATACAGTAAAGCAGCAAAATGCATATGAGTTATATTTGATGTATTGGCTCTAAATCGTGTTAACACTTAGTCAGATTTATGTTAGCCTAGCTTCAGAATTATGTTAGCCTATGGCTTCAGGTAAGCGTCTTTACAGCTGGAGAAGACCACTAACGGATTTTAGCTGCACTTAGTGTGAATATGAACACCAGAAAAACTGCTTCTTATTCACAAAGGTACATACACAAAATGCATTAAAAAAAACATTCTTACTGCGACCTGCACATTGTATTTCAGTTATTGTTGAATTGAACTTTTTAAACCACCTTCAATTTATGACTATTCAGACCATGGTTATTGACATGTACATACAGTATATTTCTTAAACTTGTATTCTATGCAGACTTAACGTCATTATTTAGGTAGTGTTTTCTAGGTGACATAGTTCTATTTTCTGTTGACTATCCTTGTTACTCTCTATGTAGAACCATGCTGTTAAAGGTCTCAGTGGAGAAGGCTCAGCTTTTCCACAACACAGAAAACTGACACTGAGTCTGGAATAATATTACAGAACAGGTTTACACACTGAATTAGACTGCATTAGTTTCAGCTAATAAACTGGCAGTATGTAAGTGTACACACACACACACACACACACACACACACACACACACACACACACA
>CALSBZ010039493.1:0-38170 GCA_943591055.1 Gobionotothen gibberifrons | reverse complement strand
ACACACACACACACACACACACACACACACACACACACACACACACACACACACACACACGCACACACACACAGCTGTCTCTCTCTACTCAAGTCTCAGGTCGTGAAATCAGCCATTTAAATGTTTCTTTAAAAAATATGTTTTTAAGAGCCAACAGATCCTCAAGTGGGAAAAACATTTTCACTGAAGCCACACATCAAAGGCTGCTTTGACACTGCAGGTTGTTTGTGATATATTCCAAATAGCTGATCATATCTTATCTTGGATTGGTGATTCATAGCTTTGACTTGTAAATGCAATGCAGCTAATCAAGCAGTTAAGGATCTCATTCAAACTAACTTTTTTCAGAACTTCTCTGGCCCCACAGCCTTTATATTATTACATTATATAATATTATTTAATTTTTTTTTAAATAGATTTGTTGTGATAAGTAGCTGGATGGTGTGGGATACATAACAACAATGGACATTGATTGTACTGTACTCACAAGTTATTTTAAAAAAAATATTTTTTATTCTAGAGTTGTTGGCTGCCAACATACTTATGGTTTGAATTAAATCGAAAATGTTTCCAGGTCTAACATTTCAGGCAAGTTATTGTTAAGACAAAGTAAAACAAACAAGACACAATCAGCTCATAATACAACCACAGACAAGACTAATACAACACAAACAATTCAAGAAACAAATTCCAACACAACCACTGTATGGCCACAGAAAGGCCATCAATAAATACATTTACCTAGCAATACAACAATACATTAATAGAAACTTTGTGTTTGATTCTTGGGAATTCATCAATAGATTATATAGCATATAGTCAACAGAAAAAAAAGCAGATAAAGCATTTGTGAATTTATGAAAATAAGTTATGCCTCGTATATTTGGTGGCAAATGATTCCAGTCGGACGGAGCTTTGAATGTACATGATCTGTGACGTGCCCTTTTGGATACTGAGGGAGTGCAATAAAGTACTGTGTGGAGTGCCTCAGATTATAGGTGGAGGAATAACTGTTGCAGATAGTGTGGATAGTCTTGGTGTATACATTTGAATATGAGTTGCAGCCAGTGAATGTCATCTTGTATTGAGCAGAGGCCATTTTTGTGAGCAACTGTACATATTGCATCCCAGAGTGAACCTACAGAGAATATTGGATGCTTTGTTGAGGGGTTTTATGTTAGTTTTGGATGCATTTTGATAAACAACATCAGCATAATTAAATGGACTATACTGTCCTCACCGAGGGACGATGTCCTTCTCTTAAGTGTTTTTATATCCTATATTTTTTACTCTAGAATACAGTTGTGGGCTGCCAAATTACTTGGGGTTTTAATTAAATAGACATGCTTTCCGGGATTAACACGTGGATCGTGATAATTATAAAGTTATAATCTCTGAAAGACAAATGACAAACATCACAGAATACATTGCTGAGATTTAGGGGGTGACTGTGGCTGTGAGGTACTGTGGTCGTCTACTAGAAGGTTGTTGGTTCGACCCCCGACCCCTGCAGTCAACATGTGTATGTGTCCTTCGGCAAGATACTTAACCCCAAATTGCTACCGATGGCACGGCCAATGGTGTGTCAGTGTGTGTGGATGTTAGTCGACCTAAGCAGGTGGCACCTTGTATGAATGTGTGAATGATGACTTCTATAGGTAAAGGCGCTTTGAAGGGGTTGTAAAGACTTTAAAAGCGCAATATAAATATCATCCATTTACCATTTTTAAGCGTAATCACAGCACACATTTTGATGAAAATCCTTTCAGACAATTAATTTGGAAACAAGCGTCTGTTTGCTAATAGAATAATCTATGTACAACTTTTAGCTGCTTAGAGTAATTAGACCCCATTAGCTGTGTCTTAGATGTGAGGGGGAAAATTCAATGTTTGATGCAGTGTAAAATAAAAGCAGAGAGACAGACAGGGTCGAACCTGCTAATGATTTAATGTGCAGCCCAATGAACCTTTGGCAAGACTCATTTGTTGCAATTAGACACTGGCTTTCTCATTAAACCTGAGATAAAGAGTTGTGAATAATGAGCCAGTCATTGTCCTCTCTGTGCCCTTTACTCCTGCTGCCACTTCAACTAGTGCTGGGATACTTTGAGCCCGAGTCCTCCTGCACCCCCCTGTGTCTCTCTGACCCTTCAGTTTGATGTGGATTTTAACAAGGCTCTTCTGTGGGACTCAGCTGACGACATATTCTTTAATGGCTCTTCACCTGGATCAGCCAGCTGCACATGTGCAGCTGGCACTCTTGTGTTCTGGCAACTCCTGGGGGATTTAAGGTGGAAGCCCACTTGTAGAGACATAGAAACACCTGCATGATGTAGTGCAATGCAACCGACCTGCAATCAATATGACTCTACATAGGGTATTTTTCGTTTTCGTTGACGCTAGGGGCTCTATTTTTGTGAACCCATTGACAATGACTGCAGTTCAGTGTGCCCTCCCAGTCCATCAGGGGCGTGCCAAATGCAATGACGATTATTTGGTTGCCATGGTTGTCTGATGTAACCCTAACCCTAACCCTGTGGTTCACTTGAAGATCATTTGTTATCTTAAAGGTCCCATGTCATGGTCATTTCTACTGATCATAATTGTTGAGGTCTACTAGAATATATTTATACTGTGCAATTTTACAAACTCACATTGGTTTCTTTTACAGCATCTCTGTATAGTATGTGTATTCACTTTCTGTCCTAAACGGCTTGTTGGAGCTCCCTGTGAGCCCACTGTGCCAATGGTGTTAGCAACCAGAAAATCTCACCAGTAAGGACAAACAGATGAGAATGCTGCGTGGGGTCTGGGTGCCGTGTTGGTGGGACGTTGCTGCTGCTGCGAGGAGCGGACAGTGTGAGCTGGGTTCATTTCCTGCTTGCTGCGTGGGGTCTGCGAGACAGATAGACATCGCGAATGGACGCGGGAAGGGGGGGATGCTGAGGGATCTGGAGCACCCCCATCTGCGAAGCTCCACTAGCACCCCCCCTCCCCCCGTGTCACAGTTTCGCCGCTGAGAGAGTCCATTTGGGTGTGGGCACGTCACTGTAACCAGGAAGAAAACAATGGTAAAAGAGAAATCTCCAACGAGGCGTTCTGGGGCAGCATAGACAGGTCTTTTCTGTGTTAGAGTTTTACTCCCTACAGGGTGTACTTTGAGGGTTTGTGACTCTGCAGACCGTTTACATGCAGAAAAAGCTAAATAACACACAAGGGGACGGGTAATAACAGGAAAAGCATGACATGGGACCTTTAACACATCAATACAACTCAAATATAAATGAATCCCCTCGGATGAAAGCCTTTGTATCAGCAGTCCCAGACACACTTGTGCATGGTTACAGATGACTTTGAGTTTTGTTGATGAAGAAAAAGGGATTTTTTTATCCCAGACAAACCCTCAACGTACTGTATGTTGGAGAAATGTTCAGGTTAACCTCAGTTTGTATTTATTATTAGAGCTTTTATGGACAAATGCATTAGGGTCAATGGTGGTAGGTGTGAACGACCAGGAAGTGATGTGAACGACCAGGAATGCACACATCACTGTCCTTGATGTGAGTTGACTTTCTCTCTACCTCCTCTTTGGAAAATTAGAGAGCCTCCACCCTTAGCCCACCAGCTCAGTAAGAACGTGTGGGAACCAGAGGAAGCGTCGGCCTTAACTACACAACAATGATAAGGGGAGGATCTGCAGAGAGCAATAATATAAGCATGTCATCTAAGAAAATAGTATGTTGATGTGGTTTTTTACCTTTAGATAGAATAGATAGAACATAAAAATGAAAACGGTTTTATTTATTTGTATCTTGTGTAAATGACAAAGTAATCATTACAGCCTGGTTTACCCTCTGCCTGACTGAAGAGAATGTGTCTCCGGGTGGCTAAATGCTGCAGCCACAGTTTACTGCATTGTCCACTAAGTGGCCCCTGATGACGAAATGCCAGTTCACCTCCAGGCTTCATGTCAAACAGAAACATTCAAGTACAATTCAAGGTCAACAGTCAGAGACATTCAGATATCGGCCTTCATGTCCTGTTGTGAAGACAGGCTGCGTAGTATATAAGATGAGATAAGATAAGATGAACCTTTAAAATTACCTGGGGAAATGTAGATGTCATAGCAGCAACAGCAATGAAACACAGGATAGGACAGATAGGAGTCCAAGGATAATTCAAATAACACATTGAAAAAGTGGCAGTATAAATACAAATGTAAAATTGTCAACACATTTAAAGCTATGAGTCATTAAGAATATGTTAAATATATATAAGTACATTTGAGTGTGAAAGTGCTATTCCAGGTATGTATGTGCAAGTCATATGTACACAAGCTTTTAAATATATTTGCCTTATTATTTGATTTGTATATTAACCTGCGTTTAATATGCAACTGTCCTTTTAGTATGCGCTGTGACTGTGTTGAGGCAGGATATGACCTGTAGGCCCATATAGAGTAAAGCAATATAGACAAAGGTGATGTTGGAAGAAGTCTTTTGAACAGTTTATTTTCTTTACTTTTTGAATAGATACAGTTTATGTTGATTATTTCAGTTTGTTTCATGACGCCTGGATCGGAGGTAGTCAGAAATCAGTACAGTGACTTTTTTTATTTTAGAAGGCACTAAAACGCCACGTAACTTATCTTTTGGCTGACCTCAGTTGATTATGTGTGAAGACAAATGTACTACCCAAAGAGGCAAAGACAGGAAAGTGTAAATGCAGACATCGGGGGAACGATCAAAGCAGCTGTACAGGGACACGTCTCTCCTCATAAATGCTGCACACAATGTTCAAGCTTCTTGTTCTCAAGTAATAGACGCTATAATTAACCTTCCTTTAAGAAGGAGTGGTTATTGCTAGTGGCTGGGAAATGTTGTCTATTTGTCTTCCTCATTAAACATGTCAAGAGAGTCAAACGTCATTGATTAACCCATAAACACTGTGTAATGTGTTTGTCCTACTCTGTCTTAGGGCATGCATTTCAATTTCTTATCAAGACAAGTTAGTGGTCAGTGGTTGTAACGGAGCTGAAACAATATGAAATCTTTCTCACACTGTTTTTGTCCAGCTTAGCATGATCAAAATAGACCCTATTTGCCGTTGCTCTGGAATTGAGAGGAGCTCTTGACAGATAGTATTGCTGGTTGAAGTGCGCCGGTTAATGGCATGTGGGCAAACAACCTTTGCATCGGCAGCTTTTGAGAGATGCTGCTGGTCTGCATCACACCAGGAGAGCCTCCTCTGCCGTGCACCCAGAGGACCTCTGTGTTAGCAAAGCTGCATACATGAATATAAATGTGCTCTAGCGATTACGACACCTAAACACCTGAAGTCATGAGCAGAAGCAAATGCTGAGTGCTGGCTAATAGCACCTGGCTCACTTCATGGCATGGCAGAGAGTTACTCAAGATACATATCTCAAATATCAAATATCATGTTTTTTTATTTTATTTTACTTTGCTGTAGTGAAACTTAAGTTCATATTAAAATAAAAAGGCATTATTTTGCATTGCTGACATTGCTGGTCAACACTTTCTATTGGTTGGATCTTGACTTCTTAAAGGGGCCCTTTTTTGCTCATTTTCAGGTTCATGTTTGTGTGTTGCTTTTCTACTGCGACCTTTACAGCTTTAGTGTTCAACAAGTTATTTATTTTTCTCATACTGCACCTCTTTTCACCCTCTGTCTGAAACCAGAGCCCAGTCTGCTCTGATTGGTTAGCGTGTCGGCTTGGTGATTGGTCAACCAAGTGTAATAAAAGTAGTTTTTCTTTAATCCCGCTGACAGAAAAACGGACCGAGACATGTTGGATGTAACTAGGGATGCACGATAATTATCGGCCCGATAATTATCGGCCCGATATTAGGAATTATGACGTCATACCGATAAACCCGATAACAGTATTAATAGCATCGATAACATACAATATATTTTTTGGGTAAAAAAAAAGAAAAAAATACTGCGGTGTGGGTGGATTGGGATGAGGGGCGCTTGTTTTCCCTCGGCTCCTCCCGTTTTGCCAGTACTGTGGTATTAGTGGTTTAGGAAGAGGGGAGTTTTTCACAAATCCAGCGCTCCCTAACTCATGCCTGTGCGGCCGTGAAGCCAGGAGAGTAAACAAACATGTCGTCGGTGGTATGGGACTATTTTAAAGTTTCGGAGGTAGACCGTTCGCTTGCTATTTGTAACAAATGCAATGCAGAAGTTCCACGAGGAGGGAAAAAGGCAACGAGCTATAATACTTCCAACCTGATTAGTCACCTGAAACATCGCCATCGCTACGATGGTGTGTTTAAAGCGTACGAAGATGCCTGCGCTGCTAAACTAGCGGCTAACCCAAAGCTAGCTGCAAATGCACCGGGGCTTTTACTTATCAACGAGGCTTTTGAAAAAGGCAAGAAGTTTGCCAGAGACGACCCCAGGGCTAAAACGATCTCTAACTTCATCATAGAAATGATGGCGCTTGACGACCAGCCCTTCTCCCTCGTCGAAGATAAAGGATTCAGTCGGCTAATTCATCATTTGGAGCCCAGGTTTATCATTCCAAGCCGCCGCCACTTTTCAGACGAGTGTTTACCAGCCAAGTATAATGAGATCGCCACACTCCTTCATACTCTGATCGATAACGATATACGGGACATAAGTTTCACCACGGACATATGGACCAGTGATGTTAGCCCCGTTAGCATGCTAGGTCTGACGGTGCAGTGGCTGGACAAAGACTACAAACATTGACTGATTGACTCAATTATATTTATTTGGGAAAATAAATATGATCACTTTGAAGAGTCAAAACTGTTCTTGGCTTTGTTTTGTTCATAGTAGTAATGCTCATGTCATTTGCTCACTACTAGTCTTTTTTTTACCACCAGGTGTGCAAAAACTACAGGTACATTTAATATATATATATATATAATATTATTATCGGTTATCGGTATCGGTCTTGAGAAGCAGGAAGTTATCGGTATCGGTTTCAAAAAACCAATATCGTGCATCCCTAGATGTAACAGAGGGAAACACCCTGTGAGGACTGTTTACTCTTGACACATGCTATTGAACATATAGTGTGTATCACCAAATATAATTTACAAACCATTCATATTGTGTTTGGAATGATAATATAAATACATTGTGTTGCTGACACTAGGTTCAGACAGTTGACATGATGTGAGGAGCAGCAGAAGAAGAAAAACAGTTCTTAGTGAGAAAGATACAAAAGCAAGGAAGCACTGCACTGCTTTGGGTGGATGTAATGTATGCAGATATGGCAGCTTTCATCCCAGGAGGAGAGGGTGCACGGAGCTGTGAGGAGTGATACGGTCGACTATTACAGCTGACTCTGCACTTCCATGACAGCACCTAGGGACAGCATCCTCACACGCGCACAAACACACACACACACACACACACACACACACACACACACACACCTCATCTTGGTGCTCATTCATTCCACAGGCCTTGTGACACACACAAGCACAAAACAAGGGCACCACATACAATGCAACATATGTCACACATTATACTAGTATTGAAATAGAATAGAATAGCACATCCGCCAAGGCCAATTGTGCATTCTCCTCGGATGTCCCAATTTCTTAGTTGGGAAGTAGTACAAACTTCAGTGTGTTCATGAGTTTGAAGTCATAATATGGAAACAGCATGAATTCTACAAAATGTGTTGCATTTTAATGCCCAGAGCATCCCGAAAACACGTCACGACAGTCTCCCAGTTGCTTTTCCCCGAATATCAGAATCAGAAATTCTTAATTCTTCCCCCTGCAGGGACATTTACATTGTAGCAGCAAAGGGGACAGTAGTGCTGCAGGTAACAATCTTTCTAAAGTGGATACAAGCATCAACATTTTCATGTTTACCCCTCTGGGGGCATTTATAAAAAAACACCTGTTTGCCACTTGAATTTTCTAAATTGAGACCAGACAGATGGCTGTCATTTTCAGCCAAGCAAACGGTAGATTTTGTCATTTTAAACACAACATGTTAAAATGTGGGACTTATTAGAAAGCATTTGGAACACACACTAATAATAATAATAATAATACTGGTTTATCATCTAATTTGTATTTTTGTTTGTTTCCTGAAGTCACAACAGGAACAGTGCAGATAAATGCCAAGCACCTTAATTAAGCAAACATGCAATTTAGAAAAATCTTTATAAAACTAAATGGACAAATAAAAGTAATGAAGAAATAGTATCCCAGATGGGAAGTTAACTAATTAAAGCCAATATAAATGAACTAAATCAAAAATATGACATGTTTGTGATAAGGTAAGCTTGGCAAAGGGAGGGCTGAGCACATTGCAGCAATAACACGTTGTTTTTGTTGGGGGGCTGGATAAGGATGGAGCCGCAGGAACACATCCCTCATCAGGTGCTGTTGTGAGGGTTTATTGAGCGGCTCGTGGCGGAGGACCTTAATTTGACAGGTGTCAGCCTCCCGGCTACTCTGTCCTCAGACCTTTCTGCTCTCAGCCGGTCCCTTGTTAGACACATCGCCGATGACGGATCACAGGAGGGGACAGGACCAACACCGGTCCGGGACAATGACCTGTCTGGGTTCTCTCTGTTCTTATCTTTGTCTCAACCATTCAGCTCTGGGGGAGGTCCAATTAATCAATTAAACACAGGCTGTCTTACTTCATATACTGTACAAAATCATCTGAAAACAGGATATAAACTGGGATTAGCTCATGTGCATTTACTTTTAGACGAAATCTTAGCAAATTGAAGGGTTATGCCCAAATAAGGTAAATCACATGGTGCTGCCATCCTCCTTATCGTGCCACATAGTATATATACAGAGGATAAAATAAGATGGATAAGATAACACTGGATTGATCTCCTTAGGGACATTTTTAGCAGCAAAACTAAGCAATAAAAAGGGTGAAACACAGAATAAGAAAGGTTACTACGGTGGCCCTGAAGTGCAAGACACCACAGCATTTCAGAAAACACAACAGCATTTCACATTGGACGGAAAGGGTATTCCTTTAGGGAGAACACTTCTTGTTTGTGATTGGACAGAGCCAGCCAGAGAAGCACTGCTGTGATTGGTTGTTTTTGCTGCCAGTCAAGAAATGACGCTTCGTGATTGGTCAACACCCGACAGCGCAATATGTCCCAACACATCAGCCGTTAGCACCATGGATGTATAATAAGCTAGCACACACTCAGAGCTCACAGCTCCTCATATCTGTTCAGAAACTGGACAAAAGTTAAACATGTACAAACCACAGACTGTCTGTGTCATGGTGAATACAGTCGTTGCTTTATTTATGTCTGTATGACGTTGTTGTGAGTGTGGACAGAGCAGCTAAAGGTTAGTTTAGCCTGATGGATCCGATTCCATTCAGAAAACACGCATTTTAAAAGCTTTTCGCCTGCCGTCCTGTCTGCAGACTTGTCAAAGCGTTAATTCATGTTTTTTTACTAACCGTTATCAGTATGTAGTTACTTCGGCATCACTTTGAAACGTGTGTTACAATTAAATCACGGTCAAATATGTTCATTTTGTTGTAGTTGGTATCTCCCATAGGATTTACATGGAGATACGCCCTGCCCCCTCTCCAGCGCGTCTTGTTTGAATGACAGGAGCAAACACAGCTGACAGCCGCGGTGAAACTCGAGAGATTAATTAAAAACCATGAATTAATAAAGCATTAATTCTTTGTTTACTCCTGTCATTCAAACAAGACGCTGGAGAGGGGGCGGGGCATATCTCCATGTAAATCCTATCGGAATCAGATCGATCAGGCTAAACTAACCTGTCCACACTCACAACAACGTCACACAGACATAAATAAAGCAGCGACTGTATTCGCCATGACAGTCTGTGTTTTGTATATGTTTAACTTTTGTCCAGTTTCTGAACAGATATGAGGAGCTGTGAGCTCTGAGTGTGTGCTAATAGCTAACAGCTGATGTGTTGGGCCAATCACGAAGTGTCATTTCTTGACTGGCAGCAAAAACAACCAATCACAGCAGTGCTTCTCTGGCTGGCTCTGTCCAAATCACAAACAAGAAGTGTTCTCCCTAAGGAATACCCTTTCCGTCCAATGTGAAATGCTGCGGCGTTTTCTGAAATGCTGCGGCGTTTTCTGAAATGCTGCGGTGTTTTCTGAAATGCTGCGGCGTTTTCTGAAATGCTGCGGTGTTTTCTGAAATGCTGTGGCGTTTTCTGAAATGCTGCGGCGTTTTCTGAAATGCTGCGGTGTTTTCTGAAATGCTGCGGTGTTTTCTGAAATGCTGCGGCGTTTTCTGAAATGCTGCGGTGTTTTCTGAAATGCTGTTGTGTTTTGTGAAATGCTGTGGCGTTTTCTGAAATGCTGTTGTGTTTTCTGAAATGCTGTTGTGTTTTGTGAAATGCTGTGGCGTTTTCTGAAATGCTGTTGTGTTTTCTGAAATGCTGTTGTGTTTTGTGAAATGCTGTGGTGTCTTGCACTTCAGGGCCACCGTAGGTTACACATAATAGAAATTAAAAGAAAAGCTAAATGAAAACCACATTTATAAGATATAAAACATTAAGGTAGCAATAATAATGAAAGTGTTTAATTCACAGTGTTTATTGCCATACAGATTTGGATAATTATGTATTTAGAAGCGCAAGTCCAAGTAGGTACACTGTGGTGCAAATCACAAGTACATACAGTACTGGTTGTTATGAATGTATCTTGAAAGAGAGGGTTTTTTTAGGAAAAATGTACTAAACAGCAAACTGACATCATACATATTTAAACTGCACTCTGTGGCATTTGCATGTCATAGACATTATAATCTTCAATATTTAACAAGTCCTAGATTGCATTGAGTGGCAAATCAAATATATTATTTATGAATTTAAAGAATCAGTAAAATTCCACCAGCATTCCTCTCTTGTTTGCAGCAACAGGTAGCTCTGAGCTGTAATCATTTTTATATTCTTATAAGACAGAAATAAGCATCAAAAGAGTCACCAATCACCACTTTTTATGTAAACTCGCAAATAGCCTGAGGCTGAGAGTCTATTTCATAGAGTTCTCAAAGGGTTGGTTTTCAATTGGTGGAGCAGTTTCGACTTTGAAGTGATGGACACACATTTTTACCGTCTAGCATTGCTAGACCATAAAACACTCAAAAACAAAGATGTAAAAAAACATGTTAGTCACCCAGAAGACCTAATGAATGGTGAAAATGGATTCTAGTGTTGTACTTTTTTGAGTTACTGAATTTGATATTTCCAAGATAGAAGTTGGTCTACAGTACCCCCAAGTATGAGCTGATCAAATAGTTAATAATCATCAATCATCAGTACAGCACATCCTCTGGAGCAAGCTTTACTCGTGCAGCTGCTCTTGTCATTAGATCTAATTTTGCTGCTGAATAAACAGCCCCTCTCATGGTTGGGCAGATCGCCAAAGCAGGTGTGTGTACAATGTGTATCTCAGTGTGACTTAGCTTACCTGCAGCATCAGCTCTTACAGACATGTGGGTTGTTATCACATCATTATTCTGGCCCCCTGGGAAGGCACATCCCTGGACCTGTGGGTGTTATGAAGCGCGATAAAACATGATCAGCACAGTTCATCAGGCGCGTTGTGTAGAGGGGAGCCACTGATTGCCACTGATGAACACATTCAGATTCCTGTGGATGTTAGGAGTGCTTCTGACTGTGTGAGAAGAATTATCTGGCAGCCCGCTGGGTCAGTCATGTGGCAGGTTATGGGCTTAGATTGTGAGCATTAGCGCTGAAGCACATTGCCGCGCTGCCGCTTCCTCTCTACCCATCAAGACTCTCATTAAGCTCATCGCCATCTCGTCCTGTGGTTCCCTCATCATCCCTCACATGTGCTGACATGTCTATGTTCTAAATATTCATTTGTACAGATGACACACATCGAGCACAGAGATGCTGAATATCAGATTGTCTTATTTGTTGAAAAAATAAATACTGGATCCTCGAATAAAGTGTTTGACAGTTCTTCAGATTGATCGTTACATATTTTCTACGGGCAGATGTCCATAGTAGAAAGATACTATTTTAGGTTTGACATTAAACATATATATATATATATATATACAAATTCTGTCACTGAACGTAGCCCAGAATTTTGCAGAATTGTTCGGTTTCAATGTCTTCTCTGGCGATAGGGCTTGGATTAAAATCTAGGTATTTATATGTTGAAAGTAAACCTTAAACTTGGATGGTTGACCACCAAGTTCTAATGTATAAGCAATAACTTATCAAAATGGTTGCCAAAGAACGTGTCATGTATTTGTGTTTCCTGAGTTTTCTTCTCGTGTTATGTCTGTTTATACCTCCTATATCTGTGTTTTCCCCCGTGTGTGATTGTCTGCCCCGCCCTGATTGGTCTCACCTGCTGCCCTGTGTGTTTTTGCCCTTCTGCTGCGTCTTGTCAATGTGGTTGGTTCTGATTGTATTTAAGTCCTTGTTAGATACTTGTATGTTGTATGTGTACTTGGAAAGTTCTGGTCAGTTTTGCCTTGCTCTGGCCTATTTACCTGGAATGAAAGGTATATTTATTTTAAGTCTTTCTTTGAAGTGTATCCTTGCCCTTGGTTCCACCATGCACTGCTTTCCATGACAGAATTGTTGATCACCCAAGTCACTCTCAGGTTCTGTGGAATAGTGGTGAAGTGTAGAGGCGTAGTTGCCATGCACAGTTATTGCAGGCAGATTACATTTTGAAGACATTTAATTGAACGTAATTTAGTCACAGAATCGTCTTATACCAATGTTTGTGTTAGTGGTAGGAGTATATCAACAATAATCCCCTGCTTGGAGGTGTTCTGTAAAATAAAACTAGACTGTCAAAATGGATTATTCAACCGCAACAAGTGGAATTTCTTTCAGTTTATTGCTGTGAGACAATGAAATATAATTTGGCTTTGGTTGTTGACCCAAGACTTTAAAGGATATCAGTAGCAAAAACTGAACCGGTTTATATTACCATGACACAGGATTATACATTTTCCAGCAACTATCATGACGGAATCTTTTTTAAAGATCCCTTTTAAGGGGTTATTTGGACTTTCACGATGCAGAGACATAGAAGGGAATAGTGCTAATGGCCAATTGAACATGCCTTAAAGACCAAACAGAGTTTTCTTCCTGCTATATTTCACTGACATTTTTTACAGTTATTGTCAGAAACAAAGTTCACTATTTTGTCCTTTGTGGTTTTTACTTGACTACAGTCCACAGCGTCACTTACACCTTAATCAAAGGCACAGACAAATGTGTAAAAGCGGAATAGTGATTTCATATAAATAGTATAGAACTACAAACAAGCAATGTTTTGGGGAAGTGTGAATGGACAAATGGTCAAGTCTCCCTGGAGTAAACGGCCGAGCATTGTGTGGAAGGGAACCTTTCGAAAGACCTTTAATTATCTTCCGATGAACACAGGCTGTATTTGTAATTAGAAAGAAAATGTTAATGCATTCTATGGACGGTAATGGCAGCTGGTGCATCACCCTTTCCTAGAAACGAGTCTGTGCCTTAACTCATCTTCCAAGGAAACCAGGCCACACTGATTACTATATGAGTATGCTGAGTGGCTTAAATATCTAAACGGATGAATCAAGGACCGTTATAGGCAAAGGGAGAAGATTTTGACAATATAAGTAGTATTGATCAATCATGTTGAACATGCTTTGATTGAATGCAATTTAAGATGCAGCTAATTGTACTGGCACAGAAAGATCACATCAGATTGAGTCTTGATGCTGATTGGCTGATGCTTGCCATGATGGTTAAGGGAACACATCTTTGAAGAGACATTCTGGTTGAAGATTTCAGATAAGAACTTTGCAAAATGTAAGGCCATATAAAGTTTAAATGTTGCTATACTATTAGGGGAATACAGGAATTACATGTTTCACCTAACTTGGTTTTACGCTGAAGCTGATTTTTGAGCAGACAAGTGTTTGATTTGTCTTTTTTTCCGGAAGTGGATTGCACAAAGTGTGTGATTGAGGAATTGGTCTCGCTGCAGGAGAGTGGCAGGTTACAAACTGAAACTGAATGAGATTTTGTATACAACATGTCAGTGTTCAATGTTGGTTTTTGGCCTTGCCGCTTACATGCAGAGGTTTCTCCAAATTCTCTGAATCTCTTGATGACATTATGGACTGTAGATGATGAAATCCCTAAATACCTTGCAATTGTATGTTGATTAAACATTGTTCTTAAACTGTTGGACAATTTGCTAAAGCAGTTGTTCACAGAGTGGTGAACCTCGCCCCATCCTTGCTTGTGAACGACTGAGCCTTTCGGGGATGCTTCTTTTATACCCAGGCATGACAGTTACCTTTTTCCAATTAACCTGTGTTTTTTGAGCATTCCTCAACTTTCCCATTCTTCTGTTGCCCTTGATCCAACTTTTTTGGAATGTGTTGCAGACATCAAGTTCAAAATGAGTGAATACTTGCCAAAAAACATAAAGTGTATCACTTTGAACATTACATTCTTGAACAAATACAGACAGTGGATACATACAGATCCTGTAAGCAAATAGTGCCTCTGTGCTGTAGTATCCATTCAACAGGCTGTATTAAGTACTGCCATGCCACCATGAGAACAAGCCAACAATAGAAAGCATTAGTGGTGAATACAAATGTAAGGCACATAGAGTATACCTCTTCTGTGGCAACCCTGAAAGACAGGATGGGTAAAACACATTAGAAGGGGCTGGTTGCTGGTGACCTCATTTCTAAGAGCTTTTATTTTCTTTGGATTGTATAACAGAAGGTCACCATAGAACTACACTGAATCATGTTCAATTAAAACAACATCCTTCAAGAGTTTTGCACACATTGCTTCAGAACACTCCTCTAAATAGAAGCTATGAATCAGTCTGGTGCTTCAAGTTATTATGAACTCAAATGTACACTATATACACCATTCCTATACATATTTGCTCTCTATTGTACATCTGTGGGTGGCTTTAGAAGAAGATACAAGTTGTCAAATGAATTACAAAAGAAACTCCCTCTGGAGGGAACACAGGGATTTTAGACTTTGTAGATAATTGACATGCACAAAAACCTATATAACACAATTATACAGAACAAAAACAGCCTCTTTAAAATAATGGATAGGACATTGTGACACAATGTTACTTTATCTTTCTTACTTTTTTGTAATCTTACTTTCTTGGTGCAACAGTCCCACCATGCAGTGGAGTGAAATATAGCTTGTCATATTGCATCAAATGTTTAATAACATGTAAAAAGCCACACGTTTAAACTGTAGACTGAAACTGGTGAAAGTGCTTATTTTAAACACAGACAATGTTGATACAGAATCCTGCTGTACACAGTGTATACACTTACTGATACATCTGTCATTAGATCAAACCATCCTGTCTGGTTTATCAGCCTAACCAAGGTTGTTGCTAGTTCCATTTCTTTTTGGTAGTGAAGGGATCATTTTGAATGATAGACTCACTGAATCTTATATTTTCATATGTTTGAAGAACTCCAGAGGCTTATTGCCCCACTTCCATGCAAATTCATCTGTGTTTAATGTGCAAATGAAATACTCTCAAAATATCAGTGTAGGTGGAATGGAGTGTATTACCATATTTGTATACAGTACATACAATTATTCAAGAGGTGCTGGAATATATGTACAGCATAACAAATGTATAATATAAACATAATATCAAGATTTCCTTTTTGAAGATTACTGTTATCGTCAATAGCGGTATACCCAGACACCCCTGACATACAGGGAGTTATAAGAAACAAGAACAGCCAGGGTTTCAAAGTGTTAAACACATAATTAATCAAATGAAAAACACACATTGGAACATAGAACTCTATTCCAGCAATAAATCAAGAACAACACTTTAGAAACATGGTAAGTGAAGAATCAGCTCCGTCTACACTAAAACAATGTATGGCACTGTGCAGCCTCTATATACTGTATTCATATTTCCATTTACCTTTTAAACAAACTGAAAACCTGTTTTTGTATTTTATAGATGCGTTATAGACAATATTGTATTAATCAACCCAGGAAATATTGTGGGGTTAGCCCTTTAATTAAAGTACAGACTGAATGTAAGACATTTCACTTCTTGAATGTACACAAAGATCTTTACACTTTTTTAAAATGTACTTCCCTTTCATTATGACCATTTTGCAGAAAAGCAGCGTTATCATATGAATTATGTCTCAGTTTCAGAGAGCGTCAATGATTCAGAGTGTCTGTGTGTTCTTGACGTTCAGTTATAAGTTTCCTATGAGCAGCCCGCCACTAAAGGGGGGGTCAGAGCTCTTTGCTGCAGTAAAAAAAAGGACACTGTGGAGTAGCAAGACTCTCTAACCAATTATTTGAGAATCAGTTCACGTCCAGTATTATTGCATTTTGCCCCGACACATTTTGTTTCCGAGTCTATATTTCAGGAGGTTATTAGCAGCCGGCTCACATCACTAATCACAGATGCCAAGCGGCTCTTTGTAACCGAATGAAGGGGAAAGGAATTACAGCCTGCTTCCTCTACCAGGTGGCCGCTCACTTCTAGGGGGAACTACAGCTTGTTTGATGTGTCTTTTGACCCTGTGATATTGAAGGAGTTCATTTTCCTGAAATGATAAATCTTTATGAGAAACATGAGCTGGCAGGCTTTTGGAAAAGTGCTCTGTGATGTTAAGTTGTAATGGATAGCCCTGTCGGAGCGGCGGAGGTAGAGAGAGATGTTCTTTGTTGCAGATTGATATAAAGTCACTGACTCACTTGTTTGTATTTAACTAATCCTGTTGTGGTAGAATCCCTCTGTTAGAAGGGGAAAGTTCAAGCTTATGAATTACATTACATGTTATTGAGCTTTTATCCAAAGTGACTTACATTCACTGCAACACCGTAAACACGGGGGAGCAATTTAGGATTAGGTTTCCTACCAAAGAACACTTTGACGTGTTGACTGCAGGGTGTGGGATCAAACTACTGACCCTCTGAGAGATAAACACCTTACCCCCTGAGCCATTCATAAACAACTATTGTTCTTATTGTTAAACGTATAGGGTCAGGGCTAGGGTTTGACATTCTTTACTTTTTGCAGAAGGTTCAGCTCCATATATTGGGGTAGGGGGAATGAGAGGTGACATTATACATTTTAGATGGCCACCGTATGTATCACTAGGGGCAACACATCTTAATTGCAGAAGAAGCCTGGATGATGCTGAAATGCAGTGAGCAAGGTTACATGTCACAGGCTGGTACATTTTTTAACACTAAGCTTATGGTTTTATCCAAAGATAACCAATAAGCAGTGGTGGAAAGTAATTAAGTACAATTTTTCTTTTTCAAGTCTTTTTTTTCAATTAAATGTTACTTTATACTCCACTACAACTTTAGTTACTTAATAGATTCAGATTATTTGCTAATACAAAATATAATCAACTAATAAATACACACTGACATATATGTATCTATAAGTTAAGATATCCAGCGGCTGCATATAAAGTAATAAAAGTGAGCTCCGCCTTAATCAGCAGTGATAGACTCATCTATGCATCAGTAGTTAGAATTGTAAATGATTCTCAATGGTTCATTACACATAAGTAGTACTTTAGTACTTATAGTATATTCTGACGCGAATACTTTTATTTTAGTTTTTAATAGTGGTACTATTACACATTTTTAAAATCTCAGTACTTCTTCCACCACTGCTGAAGTGGAATATAGCATATATACTTCGTTTGGAGAAATTTCGAGGCTGCACATGTGTAGACTCCGCGATCTTAAAATCCCCACAATGCTTTGCGACCGGACCAATTTCCCCAAATCTGTGGCGGAAAATGTAAGGCGGGGCCTCTCATATGAAGCACAACTGCACACTTGCTCGCCTGTTCCACTCTTCGTTTTCCGAATGCCAGGAAATATTCTTGCCTCGCTTCTGAAGCAAGTGACTCTGAAGACATGTGCTACCAAGCAAGCGTACTCTACATTGAGAAACCGGTGTTGATCCCCCGTCATACTCCAGCTCTGCCTCTAACATAGAGGGCGGAGTTGTCGGGTTCAGGAGTTCCTCAAAGTGTTCCTTCCAACGGCCCAACACTCCATCAGTTGAGGTCAACAACGTCCCATCCTTACTGTACACAGCTTGGATGGTTCCCTGCTTCCCCCTCCTGAGGTGTCGGACAGTTTTCCAGAACAACTTTGGTGCCGCCCGAAAGTCCTTTTCCATGTCCTTTTCCATGTCCTCTCCGAACTTCTCCCACTACCGCTGCTTTGCCTCGGCCACGGCTGAGGCTGCTGCCCTTCGGGCCTGTCGGTACCTTGCAACTGCCTCGGGAGTCCCCCGGGATATCAAATCCCTGAAGGCCTCCTTCTTCAGTCGAACGGCTTCCCTGACCACCGGTGTCCACCAGGAGGTTCGAGGGTTACCGCCCCTTGAGGCACCTAAGACCTTGAGACCACAGCTCACCGCCGCGGCTTTGGCAATAGTCCTGCATTCAAAATGTGACTCAAGTAAAGAACAAATGTATTAGCATCCAAATATACTTAAAGTACCAAAAGTTAAAGTAGTCATTTTTCAGATTGGTCCATTTAAGAATAACATATATGATATGTTTTATAATGATCGATCATGAAAGTGTTCTCAAAGCTGGTAAAGGTGCAGCTAGTTTGAATGACTTTGTATACTGCAGGGTAGCTTGTGAATTTACTCAGGGTGGAACTAAAGTTAAGAGTTGATTATATTTCACATCATTAATCCAATTCTGTAAAGTAACTAAAGGTATTAAATACATGTAGTGGAGTAAAAGTACACAGTTTAACTCTGAACTGTAGTGGGGTAGAAGTACAGAGTAACATAACATGGAAATACTCAAGTAAAGTACAAGTATCTCCAAATGTTACGTAAGTACAGTAATTGAGTAAATGTACTTAGTTACTTCCCACCTCTGATATTAACTTCAAATAAGCCAAACCATTATTAAGTGCTGTTATTTTCACAAGAGCTAAACCTATTAATAAAACACCTGTAGAGTGAAGTGGCTCATGTCCCGTTTGACCTCATTGCTGACATTCTTTTCAACTAAATCAATATGACTGCCACTGATATTGTTTCTTATCTTATAGAATATGAATAGTTGATAAACATTAATAAAAAAACATTACCATCAATAACACAATGCTACATAATAATTAACTGATATCAGCCCATTAGTTATCATCTCTTACAAAGTCTGACACTCAATGATTAATATCATACAACCTATTGACTTAGGACATGACTCACTTAGTTCTTAGCTGCAGTTCACACTATATGTCATTGTTTCACAACATTTACACACAATTCATTCATCATTTATAAGATCATATTGTATGAAGTAATTACCTAAAGTAAGACACATGCATGATTTGACTATCACATTAGTAATATGATTGTTAATTATTACACTTTCCTTATTAAATAGAAAGTGTCAGTCTGAACATGCATTAACAAAGATATTTCACAAACACAAGTCTACTTCCATGGCGATCAAATAGTTTTCATGTTAATCTTTTATATTGTTCCCTTTGTCAAGATTCCATCTCACATTGTGGTTAACCCTTCGATGCACGAGTGACTGGACCCACAGTCTTCCATAAGTGGGTCAAAAAGGACCCGTATTAGAATAATATGTGTTTTTATGCCATTTTTGTCATTTTGGTTAATAAAAATCACTTGTATAATATTTAGTATTATATTTTGGTTCACACTAGAAATATGTTATATTTAATTTTTCACTATTTTGAATTTTTGAATTTTTTTTTACATTTTGAAAAAAACGTTTTCCCATAGGATTCCATAGAAAATGCATGCGGGTCATTTATACCCACTTATGGAAGCTTGGGGTAGTAATACAAAAACTACAATTTCTTAAAATGTAAATCAAAAATGTGAATGCATGATATCCAAAACATGTTTTTTGAGGAATGGCTGGAATATGAAATGATCAAAAAAAATCGAATTACAATACTTCAAGAAAACCACCTCACCGGGTCAAAAAGACCCACTTATGCATCTAAGGGTTAAGACATGTGGTAGGAAATTATTTTAGTATTGCTCCTATCTGGATCTCCACCTCTCACATTCCAAGTTAATGGAAGTAATTATAGCTCATTAGGGCCTGAGCACGAAGTGTGCGAAGCCCTATTGTTATACTGAGAAAATATTTTCTTATTCTTCTTGCTCTGAGATTTAAACCTGTTTTTGAGGGGGTTACCACACTATTCGTGTAGCGACATTTGGCAACGCCGCCAGGACGGGTGAAAAATTTCACATTCTGGATTCGATAGCGGAAACATTTCCAACATGCTCTCTAGCGCCACCTGTCAAAATTCAGGTTCCGGAAAATTTACATAGTCGCAGCGTAACTCGGACGGACCTGAAATTTTGCACACTTCTCCGGGTGGAGCAGCTCTACATATTATCCTCTCATAACCCCAAGCTCCGCCTACTTTATTTTTTTTTTAATTAGCATAATGTGAAAAACAGTGAAATATTCACTAAAATTTCAATTATTTGAATTTCCACACCAAACTTAGTGTACATCATCAATGGAGGGTCGGACACATTACTGTAGAAAATGAGCACGATGTGTGGAAAAATGTGGCCGACATCCATGGAAACGTATTAGCAAAAAGGTGTGGCCTACACATAAATGCTCACAATTTATCCGAAATGTATCCAAATATCACCGACTTTGGTGGATAGGTTCAGTTTGTCTTGGGGAATAGGCACCAAAAAGCATGTTGATTTTGGATGATAGGGGGCGCCAAAAACACAACAAATTGATATCTGAAGAACGGATGGACGAAATAAAAATATTTTGTCATAGATATAGTGGCAGGATGAGTATAAACTGAGATTTAAAGTGTCGCAGCCAAAGAAAAATGTGGGCGTGTCCTATGCAGTTTTTTCTCGAAATCGAAGGGTTAAAAACACGTATTGACACATAACTTTAGACAAAAATGAGTTACGGCCTTTAAACTCGAAACACACGTGACAGGCCACAACCTTTTCCAGACTGTAGAATAAAATCGTATGTTTTGCCAAATACGGCTCAGTAGCGCCCCCTATTGTGCGGTAGTCACATATAGTTTCTCCGAACTACCCAAAACTTGGCACAGACATTCCTCATGGAATTACGGACATATTTCAAGATGGCTTCCATTATCCCCGCCCCTCATAAAGTCGGCCATTTTGAAAATTTCCGTTTTAAGCACATTCTCGCATACTTCTCCTAGGGAAATGATCGAAAAATTTCCAAACCAGGACAAGATCTGCCCATATCCAATGTGATGCTAAATTGCGAATGAATAGTCGATCGCTCAAACGGGGAGTTCGTAAGCTAACGGAGAAGGTACCATTTTCCACTATTTAAATCTCACAACATCGCTGAAATGAGCTTCGGACGCAAAACTTGGAACACCTGTCACAGCCCACGACCTTTTCCAGAATGTACAAAAAAATCGTACGTTTTTGTAAACCAGCTCAGTAGCGCCCCCTATTGTGCGCTAGTCACATATAGTTTCTCCAAACTACCCGCAACTTGGCACACACAATCCTCATGGAATTGCGGACATATTTCAAAATGGCTTCCATTATCCCCGCCCCCCATGCAGTCGGCCATTTTGAAAAAGGTCCGTTTTAAGCGCATTCTCGCATACTTCTCCTGGGGAAATGATCGGAACATTTCCAAACCAGGACAAGATCTTCCCATATCTAATGTGATGCTAAATTGCGAATGAATAGTCAACTGCTCAAACGGGGAGCTCGTAAGCTAACGGAGAATGTACCATTTTTGACGATTTAAATGCCACAAAATCCCTAAAATGACCTTCGGACGCGAAACTTGGGACACACGTTATAGCCCACGTCCTTTTGCAGACCGTACAATAAAATCGGACATTTTGTTAAATCAGCTCAGTAGCGCCCCCTATTGTGCGATAGTCACATATAGTTTCGCCAAACTACCCGTAATTTCCCACAAACATTCCTCATGGAATTGACGATTTACATGTCGCAAATGACTCCAAACTACTCGCATATAGTTTTCCAGATATTCACGAAACTCTGTATAAACATTGGTATTATGATGGCACACATATTTCAAATGGCTTTTCTTTAGCCCCGCCCCCCACAAAAATGGCAATTGTGCATGATGGCCGTTTTTCATGCATTTTGAGCACATTTTCCCCCACTGCTCTTTGGGAAATGTTCGGAAATATTACATTCCTGGACCAGTTCAGACCATATCCACAGCCATGCTAAATTGGGAGTAAAAAAGTTGCTCACTCAATCGGGGCGGTCGTAATTTAACAGAGAATATACCATTTTGGACTATATATATAATATGTCGCAAATTACTCGCATTTGGTTGTTCCAATATGCAACGAACGTTCTATACACATTGCTCTTATCATTGCGGACATCTTTTAAATTGCCTTCCATTTGGCCGGACCCTCAGAAAGTTGGCCATTTTGCAAAATGTGAAGTTCCCATGCCTTTTCTGCACACTATAGGCAAGGCATCCTAGGGAAATGCCAGCGCATATCCAATCAGATGCTACATTGCCAAGGAACAGTCAGTCGCTCACATAGGGAGTTCACAGCCTAGAATGTACCATTTTCCAACATGTAGATGACAGATAAGCTACTCTGCCTTGAACATCATCTGTCTCTCAACTCCCCACGCACAACACACACACACACACACACACATACACACTCAAACACACACACACACACACTCACCTACTGTTAGTCCAACAACGCCCTGGCGGCATATTCATTACAACAGACACCTATACACACCCTAACCCTAACCTTACTGTTTATTTGTAGATATCTCCTAAAGCCTATAAATAAAGTGTGTAATGTAGGCCTGTCACATATATTAATGAGCGATATATATTATACACACTGTTCTGCTTTCTGCACTGACCTCAGCAGCTGTTCTCACTGTAAACATCGCCTCACAATGAAAGCAGGGGAGATGTGATTTGTGAGTAAACAAACGGTGAAGGGTAGAAAGTCTGATTTCACATTTGATCATCTCAAATAACTTATAATCACAATGGGAACAGTTTGCAGAGCTGTGCTTCCTTGCCATAAGTCCAGCCAAGCGTCACACCTCTTTCAAACATCACTGTTGGCTGAAATCGTCTCCGGAGAATACTTCAGTGTACCCTCGGTTATAGCTCCTCCAGAGAGACTCCTCTCTCCTCTCTCCTCTGCATCAGTGGACCCTCGGTTACGGCTCCTCCAGACAGCGTCCTTGATAATCGATCGTCGACGAGCCTTTACAGAAATGTGTTTTCCTTCAAGGCGGCGCACCCACATACGTTTCCCGGTCGCTGCCGGACGACCTGGGAGTCCGGGACGCGAATGTTTGCGAAATTACGAACGGCTCGTTTCGGAGGACTCGCGCGCATCTGCTTGACGCCGGGACGACCGGCGACCCTCCCCGACGGGCGCTCGGACGCGAAGGCCCGCCCACAACTGCGTGCACGTCTGTGACCGCAGTTTTAATTTATTTTGTAAGCTGTGGACATTTAATTGTCAGGAAAATATGTGCGCATACTGTGCCCCTTTTGTTCTTTGCTTTCCAGCTCTGCTCTTGTGAGAAAAACCCCCTGACTCCAGACTCTGTGTATTTTCTTTTTCCTTTAGGATTTGACATTTTAAATGCTGCTGCATTTGTGGATCAAAGGTTGTGAGAGTCATTAAAAAACACACTGTGTGAAGTGTAAAAAAGGTTTGAGGAGTTCATAAATTGCTACGGTAATAATTGTAATTTGGCATGCTCTCCTGAAAGACAGACAAGAGTATGTGCTGAATTTGATGTTGAACTTAGATCTTAACTTGTAGATTTAGCATTTATATCTCAGGACTTTTTCATTTTTTAAATCATTATTCTGTTTTGTCCTTAAATGGGCCCTATTATGCTTTTTTATTTTTTTATTTTATTTTATTTGTATTGTATCGTCTTTTATTGTTTTTTTTATGTAAATGATGTGTAAAGACAAAAAGATCATGCCAGACATAAACACTCCCACCTTGCTGAAATGCCTCGATTGGAAAGTTAATGGCTTGCAGTATTCATTTTCCTTGCAACATTTTTCCAGTCCATAAAGTAAAAAGTCCTGGCAGTACAGAATGAGGTCAGGGTTGGATGTCAGATAGAAGCCAGTAGGCATGAAATGTAATTTCAAAACACAAGACACTCCCAAGGTTAGCAAAAAAGAAAATATACATTCATTCAAAAACATCAGAATTTATTAAAGCTTGCGACTTTGTTAGCTTTGTCAGTTGGAAGGACCAATCTTTTGTTCCCAAGTGAATAAAAGATGCATTTTGAATTCACTTCCGCTCTCATTCTCATCTCCTAATGACTTCTTATCTGTGGCAGTAGTGACCAAGGACTATGGGTATTGGAGTATTTAAAGCTGTTTGCCAAGTTTATTGAAAAAAACATAATCTTTAGGAAACTCATTTTAAGTATTCTGGTGGCATTAATAGAAACCTATAAAAAAGTAAAAGAAAGTCAAACATTTTAATGGTAATTGAGAGTGGTGAAAAACATGTTGTTTTTTAAACTGAGGTGTTTTTTCATGCCACAAAAACACTTTTTGAAATATTTAAGTTCATAGATTTTAGAATTTGGTGCATCTTATTCCTAAACATTTTTTTGTTGAGAAATTGAGTAGCTCTTATACTTGATAAGCTTAGAACAAACTGTAATTTCGGATTTTTGAACCTCACCTCTATGAAGCAGCTTTGTTTGGTGTCCTGTTATCAACCCTGGTGCCAAAGGCTTTTTGTGCTAACAGCTCTAAAAGCCCATTGAGACCCATTCAAGGCTCCTAAACAAACAAACCCCCCAACCCCTGCTCTCCTGCGCTGTCTCCAGGTGAGGCATGAGGAGGAGTCCTACCTGCACTGGGTGGACCCTCAGCACAGTTTCCCACCCCCCCGCCTCCTCTGAAACCCAACACCTGTGACATCATGCAGCAGCCTCTCTGCTCACACACTGCAGGCTGTTCACTCAGAGATCAGCGGCTCTGGAGGAGCTGATCAATCACGCTGCTGCACATCTGAAGCCTCCACCTGTGGCTGACCCCCGTGTCCGCACACCCCCCCCCAGCCTCAGCGCTGCATCGGCTTGGATAGTTTCATGGGCTTTGTAGGGAAATTGTTACTTCTGAGGAACAACGCTGAAGTCTGCCAGCACTAATTCTCCTCAGGATCTTTTTTTTACCATGGAGCTTGACACAGGTAAGCACTTGCCTTTTAGCAACGTGTGAAGTCTTCATTATGCCTTCTGGGAGCTTTTCTTTATTATAACTTTCATAGTGGCTCTAAAGCGTCTATTCAAGGCTTCTCTGAATATCATCACAGTTCAATTGTAGGATTCATGGTTTGCACTTCACAAAAGACTCTGATGAGTTATCCTCTGCAGTTGACGGTCTGTGGACTTACACACATGGAAAGCAGGCAAGAGAGACAAAGACAGAAGAAGAACAAACAAGACAGAGAACACTGACTGCACTCTGCCTGCAGCAGTCCAGTGTGCAGAGACATAAAGAGATCTACATTTCAAAAAAGCTTCCACTATAAGACTTCAACTCAAAAAGATTTTCAAGAATACATTTTTGTTTGTCGAGTAATTTACCCAAAAAGAAATGTTAAAGTGCTTAAAGGAAATGAACAAATCCCCAAATACTTCAGATGCACATTTCCTAAAACCTATATGAACAAAACAAAAATGAAGAAGCCATAGTTCAAGTAACTTTACTGAATGTAAAAAGAGCCTTTTAAATCTGTAAATCTGGTTGAACTCATCCATGATTTAGTCAAACTTCAGTCCAAGGTGACTTCTTCAAATGTTGTGTTTTATCTCAACAATGATTTTCAGTTTGCTGTGATATTAAACTCAAGCATAATTTGTTGCTTAAAGAGGACATATTGTGCTCATTGCCAGGTTCATACTTGTATTGTAGGCCTCGATAACATGTCTCCATGCTTTAATGTTCAAAAAGCTCTTTCATGAGAAACTATATGGGCAAAGTCGGTTTAAACAGCAACAGATTTCTACTTATACATTAGGAAAGAATGTATTATTATTACACTGCTAACTGTACACCGGGCTCTATTATGTCATTTCAGGGTTCATATTTGTATGTAGTGTCTCTCCTGTGACATGTCTCCATGCTTTAATGTTCAAAAAGCTCTTTATTGTTCTCATACTGCCTGTGCTGCAGCACCTCTTTTCACCCTCTGTCTGAAACCAGAGCCCAGTCTGCTCTGATTGGTTAGCTGGACGGCTCTGCTGTGATTGGTGAACCGCTTAGAGATCTCCCGGCACGTAGCCTATCACATACAATGTGTTGGAGCACTAGCCAATAGAAGCACAAGTGTTACATTGTGATGTCACTATGTTGCAGAAGGAGTCCAATGGAGGTGTTGCAGGTGTTGAAACTTTGAGATTTGAGCCTTTGCAGACCATTTACATGCACACAAGCCTACATACCACACTACAGGGAACGGGAAACCCCACACATCATAATAGGGCCTCTTTAAAGCTAGCATTGACAGTGTGTTTTGGCACAAAGAAAAACGTTACAATCTGACAACAATCAGAAAATCAAATTCTATGTGGCAATTTAAAAACAGCTGGAAAATCTCAGGCATTTAGATTCAAATGTATTTTGTTATAATATTACCAAAAGGTTGTGAAAGACAGATTACAAACATAACTTATCATTTTGATTTTCTATGCATACTAAACTAGTACTGAGCTCGGTAGAACACTTTTTAACATTAATCTCAACATGTGTAAAGACTCAGAACAGATGGGTGGGCTGGAACAAATTGAGGCAGCGATGATTCTCGTGTGATTTGGAATTGTTTGACTTCATGGAAAATTGCACATCATCAAGTAACATCAGAAATGATCTCAAAGTGATTCAATACTGCATCCTTGTGATATAAGCTCTATTAGACTTTGAGTCATGTAGGGAATATTTGTTCTTTGTCAGTTAGTCAGTAAGCCAGCAGGTTAACACAGTTAATACAAGACAGCACATTAGGCCATCCTCACTGAAAACAGCTATTCTCAGTGTGGAGCCGGTAACACACAAGCTGAGGAAAGTTCTTTAAAGTTAATTGGTTCAACAGAGCTAGTAGCCCCCCAATGTTTGTACTCTCCACAGTTTAGGACATTGACTTTGCCTCTGTAAGAGAATCCAGTAATGTGAATTGATTAAGGTCCACTTTTTCACTTCTAAAAAAGCTATTAAAAAAGTTATTACACTGTTGTCCGGAATGGGATATGACCCAAAGAAAATGTTGATTTCAGCTTTTTATATTGTCATTTGATTTGCTCTTAATTGATTTAGCCAATAACAAAAAAGCATTTTACCAATTCCTGCTCCCTTGTCTTTGGTATGATGTTTGTTGTAGGATTAAATAAGGTCTGTGGTTAACAAAGGCTTAAGAGTCTTTCATGTTTTGATCTACTACATAATATATGTCAGTAAATACCACACTCATGAATGTTTGAAGCTTCGATGTGTCTTAAAGAAGTGATTAAATAAGATTGCTAAACGTTATAACACTGAACGCTCAGCCATGTGACTGTGATGTAGATTGTTATAGCTTTACATTACTGTAGCTTTTTACTTCTGGCAATGGCATTAAGCTTCAAACATCTTAAAAGTAATGTTGATATGGGAAAATTATCTTGCTATTTTCTCCAATATTCCGAAAGCCAATGGAACAATCCCAAGGCTTTTTCTCGAGGGAGCCCTTGCGATGCTAAATTGGAGCTGCCTTAAAAAGACGTCCTCACTGCACCGCTCTATTTGGTCGAGGTATTTATGGGGGTCAATCAAGGTACTTTAACATTGGTGCAGTTTAACAACCAACGACAGGAATAGCAGTACCTATGCAGTGTTGGTTTTAGTTCCCTTCAGGACTTCTTACCAACATGTACATCTTGTTTGATTGACATTTTAATTAAGGGAAGATATACAGTATCTTCGGACAGAATGAAGGTAAACTGTACTCGCCACATCAATGGTGCTGATGCAACTTTCCTATTTATGTTTTGGTATTTCCGTGTTGGATGGAAGAAAGTTTAGCAATGAATGAAAAACGTTTGGGATGTACTGTACATCATTACCTAGTGTTGGCATTTAAAGGAAGAGAAAGAATTTAAATGAACATGAAGAGCAATGGAAGAGGCTGCACAGTAAACCCCCCCCCCCCCGCCCACTGGGTACAGGTCATCACCTCATCTATGCGTTCTATAGCAATCACATGTTGCTTTTGACCCAGCATAGAAAGCTTACCAAAAGTACACCCCCCGCCCCCCCCGTCTTCATCCTGCTCTGCCGCTCGCCGCCTCATAATGGAATCTAAGAGGACTCTGCTCACGGCAGGTTAATTGCTTCAGAGAATCCTGCACTAATGGAGCTAATCCTGTCTTTGTGTGGTTTGCACTCCAGATTTGAGTTTGTTTGCGGATATTGTGTGACGTCGCATGTATTAATTGATTAGCGCAGTGTGCTCTTGTCTGCCTGGTGAATACTTCACAAGGAGTTTAGAGAGCTGTCGTGTTTACACAGAGACAATTTCTTCAGGCGTACGCATGGAAGAGATATGCCAACACTCAGACGTCCTGAGTGGAGAGGAAGCAGAAGTTGCCATTGATACTGTTCATTTAGTTGCCTTATGGAAACACCGTTCGACTTCCTTAAGTCCATTCCCTCTTAAACAAGCTTCAGAAGCAGATTAAATGGAATGTAATATCATTTGATTTTTCTGTTTCAGTTCTTAAGGGTGTCAAAAAAGACTGTGTGGAATATCCCTGTGATTCCGCTCTTTGTGCAACATTTAGAACTGAATTAGTTCTTATTTGTTTGTTGTTGCTGCCTCTTATTAACTCATGTTCTTTAGGTGCGTTGTGAATAAACTCTTGGCTACAGTAAGCGACATATAGCTTTTCATGAACAGAATATGGAAATATTCCTTTTATTTGATCATCCTCAGATAATAATTTTTTTGACAGCATATCTCCTGTAGCAGCCTTTAGAAGCCGTTTACAGGCTCCATGCTGACTCTGCTCAGAGTCTACAGCTCATCATGCAGCCTCTCTTATTCAGCAGCTGCATCGGAAATCCTTTAAGGGATTGTTCTGGGTTTTGCAAAGCCTACATGATTCATAATGGATTTGGAAAGATCTTCTGTACCTTTGTCTTTTTTAGCGTTATGTCACTCAACTCGGATTAATACCGTTTCTTGAACACAACTTGACCTATACCTCATTCACACCAACGCAACTCCGGTTCAAGCTCCGTGTTAGAGCTTTTCAGGTTCAGAACCGGTTCTTCGGTTTAGCTCTAGCTCTTTTCACACCGCCCAGAGTCCACTGGTAATGCGTCATTGCGTCATCGTTTGCGTCATGACGTTACCATTTGCGTGCCTGCTTCATAAAGCCAAACCGCACGGATGAAATCAGTTGCATTCATTCCTTATGGCTCTATCTGCAGCTTTTGCGGAGTCATTTCTGTGGTGACTATATTCTTATAAACAAGTGTACTCGTGTCAATAAAGGTTTTTGTGCTGCTTCCGAGATCGGTCTTCCGAGATCGGTCTTATTTCTTAAGGTGGACTGAACCATGAGTGTGGAGTAACGTTGTATCTTTCATTTAAATGAACTGTAACCTTCACCCAGGTATGTAACAGCTGTTCTCAAATGAACACAATAAAGTTTAATATTTATAGTTTTATAGATTTATAATTAGTTATAATGAGGTGATCAACGTGAATGCTCAGGTTCCACCTTAACACGCAGACACGGTGCTTCACCATGAGCAGAAACCTTTATATATACAGTCTATGGCAGAAACACTGAAACTCTGAAACTCTTGTTAAGTTTCTCCATCGTTGTACAAACTGGATAAAACGCGGACTTTCTGTTGTTGTTCAGGAGTAGATCCTGTCTCTGCCCCCGCCTCGACGTAAGCGTGACGTATGTGGTGCTTTTGCTCTGGCCGGACAATTTTTTGGTGCTCGAAATGAACCGGATTCCGGAGCTAAGAGGCTGCTCAGCTGCGGTGTGAAGAGGAAAACCCGGTGCTTTTCAAGCTCTAGCTCCGGGCCGGCCCTGAAACACCGTTGGTGTGAATGAGGTATAAGTCATTCTATGTGTCCTGGCTCAAATTGGATTCCCATGCATATTTCTTCTTAAAAAAACACTAATTTCCTTTGGTGGCACACCAACATAACCACCCAATGCTCAGTCACACAATACATTGGATAAGGACAATGGTATGGCTAGTTCTGTAAAATATGTTTGAAGAGGATAGTGAGTGCTATACTTGTTCAGTTTTATGTTCCCTCAGCCCTTTCATGACAGCGCATGCAATTTGTCAAGATTGCTAAATGTGCTTCTCCGAATCTATGATCAAAACCTCTGATTGCTGTGATTTCATTGACATCAATTGATTGTGGTCCAAGATTTCAGCCAAGTATATATATTTTTG
Organism: Gobionotothen gibberifrons; assembly: GCA_943591055.1. Lineage (NCBI taxonomy): Eukaryota > Metazoa > Chordata > Actinopteri > Perciformes > Nototheniidae > Gobionotothen > Gobionotothen gibberifrons. The sequence continues at coordinate 7,593 of CALSBZ010039493.1, read as the reverse complement.
CCTCTGACAAGTTAATTCCTGCCAATAAATAAGGTCCTTTAACGTAGGTTGTCTTTTCTATTGACATAAAAACAAGATATAGTGTTTATAAATTAGTTTTAGAGATGTTGATAGGTGCATTTGGATACTAGCTCTGTTTCCAGTCATTATGCTAAGCGAAGATAACTGGCTGCTGTCTATAGCCTTACATTTACTAGCCGTTTAACTTTCCTTACCTAAACCATATTGTATACGAACCAGTATATTTCCTTATATCTAACAACCCGCAGTAGCCATGTACAGATATTGTGGAAAGGAAACATATAGAAAGAAGCTGAAGCATTGCATATATTCTTTGTGTTTCAGTGTTCAGAAAAATGATCCAATATGAGGTTTTAATGGACATTTTGCCATGAATTGTGATGTGACCAAGCACTACAGCAGGAATGTTGAATGAGACAAAGTATTTTTTCTTAATTGCTCCCTCTGTGTGAAGTCACCAGCAAAGAATGAGTGGTCACACACCTTGGGAGTTGGTGTGCGACTGACTGTTATTACAGGAGATATGCTCTTACAGTAGATAGCAACTGTCTGAATGGGACAGTGAATTGGAAAGCAGTAGAGACCTGGGATTCTTTGACAATGTGTCATCATTCATACATGATGCGGGTATTTATCATCAGGCGGAGCTAAAGGGCCCCTCTCAGTCAGCCTGTCTGTCTGAGAGACAGATACATTAGCATGCTGATGGCTGATGCAGAGGGAAATGACTCACTGATGCAGGGAGGTATGGACAGACATTTGCCTGGCAGGCTTTACATTTCAATCCCGTAAACCTGGGTTTGTATATCAATCCGTCTCAAGGTTTTAAACATTGGAAGAAATGTCATTTGTATTTAACTACAAATCTGGTGAGGCCTGGGATTTTAGATCAGTGAGTGGAAATACTCACCCAGAACTCCAAATGGATTATAACTGGGATCATTGTCACCTCATATTGTACTTTTTGTAAGTTGCGATAAGTCATGAAGGTAACCATGAATAAGTAGAGGCAGTTGGTTTCTTTTACATTTTTCTGGTTATTTTTGTGTATGCCTTTTTCTTTTGTATATTGTATATTTGTATAAAAGATTGTGGTATGTGGCAACATTTAATGTTTTTTATAGAATTAGCTGATGAAACAACAATCACTTCAAACCAAAGTATAAAATAAAAGCTTGAGATAAGATATTATTTACTAACCATCAAGGTGAAATGAAGTTTAACAGCAGCACAAAAGACAAAGAGGCTAAGAATGAATATATAATATATAGGGTACTATTGTATGCACCAGTGCGTATTCATGTAATTGCAAACATACAACAGAAGTGAAACATGAAATGAAATCTAAATATATACATGATAGACAGCTTATTATAAATCACTTGTCAATTATACACATTCGGACGTCATATGTCAATGTCATTTATGTAAATTGATATGTGTTATATAATGCATTGAAGTCAGTAGGGGCCCTTTCGGTTCCATTGCATTTCTCACATTTATATGATCACTTACAGATTTGCCATGTTTGCCAGAGAAACCAACTGCCATAAGTCCATTATATGACATATGAATACTAGGGATGCACCGAATATTCGGCCACCGAAAATTATCGGCCGAAAATGGTTAAAAAGGCCCTTTCGGCCGGTTTTAGCACCGAAAAAATATCACCGAATGTCAGAGAACAGGGTTACGTTGGTAACCTAACGTGTTGTTGTGATGACGTAATCAAAACGTGGAGTCAAGCACGGCGCGCGACCATGCTCGCGGCTGGCTCACAGCCAACATGTCTGCCGCTTGGAGATATTTCTAAATATCAGAGAAAGAGGCGCGGATTGCGATTTGTAAAACGTGTTCAGCTGACATTTCTCGAGGGGGTGTAACTGCAAAGACTTTCACCACTTCGGGATTACTCCACCACTTGAAATCAAAACACCCGGACAAATATGCGGAGTATGATCAAATCACGAGCGCACAGAAAAAAAAAGTCCTTCCCAGCACCCCGACTCCTTCTGTGGCGGACCTTTTTGAAAAGGTTCCTTTTCCTTAATAAGTAGACAAGGCTGGCTTATCATAGGCTTATCATAAGCTTATCTAGTTCTACATGTCTACTCTATACCCACTTTCCTGAACAATTTTCATTGTGAGTTATAATTCACCATCTCAGGTTATCATTAGGGGGAAATGACAGCAGCACAGTCAGAATCAGAATCAGAATACCTTTATTAGTCCCTCAGCGGGGAAATTTGCAGCGTTACAGCAGGAAAGAGCCACAGACAGCTTAGTGTTGCATATCTTAAATGCGTTAAAAAAAAGTACTACGTTATAATATAATAAACAATATGCTTAAAAAAACTAACTAAGTTGTGTTCAATATATTGTACTTTCGGTATCTAAATGATACAATGTTGTTTACATTGCTCATGAGGACAGACCACCTTATTTGCAGATTCTTGAAATTGTAATTTAATTTGTAATTGATTGTGGATTTTGTATCCAGTTTTCACTGTATGTATCTTTATACAATGTTTACTACTTTGCTTATGAGGACAGACAGCCTTATTTACAGATTCTTGAAATTCAATTGTAATTTCATTTGTAAATAGTTACATTCATGTGGATGTATCACTTATAGGTGCATTTGTTGTTGTTGAAGGCCTGGCTGTTACAGTCTTTATTTACACTATTTTGTTGTAGGCCTACTGGCCTAGGTGTTTATGCAGTTTTAAAGCACCTTGGCTTTCTTCTTAATGCACTTTGTTGTAGTTATCCTACAGAGAAAAGAAAATGCACTTGACTTGGAATGAATGTACTGTATGCATTCAAAAGTGCTGAATAAATGTTTTATGGACCCATAATAGTGATTATTATTTAAGTTAAGTTTTGCCAGAATCATGTCTTTTTCCATAATCAGGTAGCTGAACAACATTGGTAAAAAATGTATACATTATATATTTTTCTATTAATCATTTTCGGCCTTTCGGCATTCGGTTTTCGGCCAATTGTTTCCTATTTTCGGTATCGGTTTCGGCCAAGAATTTCCCATTCGGTGCACCCCTAATGAATACAGTGAGTGAGTTGAGATTTATACTATCAAATATTAAGCCCACTTTCACTCCTACTGCCACAGTGCCACAGACAATCAAGGTTAGTGTTTTCATTAGATTATAGACCATCCAAAAATAATGCCAATATGATGCTCTAATTGTATTATATTAATCAAATATGTAGTGAACACATATTGTATAAAGTCCAATTGCCTGATGCTATTAAGAGACATGAAAACTATCAGCAAAATCATTGATATATGAAATATAAATGAGTTTTCTCCCATTTCCTTTCCATGCAGAGTTTTTCATGATTTGCGGAATAAGGAAAACAGAGTATTATATCCCTACATTGTGTAAAGTCCATTTACACATATTGTGATTTTTAATATAGGGCTATATAGGCAAGGCAAGGCAAGGCAAGTTTATTTACCTTTCAAAACAAGGCAATTCAAGGTGCTTTACAAAGATGAAAGACATTCAGAAAAAGGCATTTAAAAACAGTCATTAAAAAGCAAAGATAACAAATAAACATTAAAAGAAAAAAATACATGAATAAAAAGTTACAGTGCAGTTTAAGATATAAATAGTTCACACAGAAGTTCCACTTTACTGATGCCTTTCTTTAAGGTTTCTCCGAACATGAGCTGTGTACGCTTGTATGGCACATACGTCCCGAGCAGCATACACAGAGAAAAGCAGCCAGGACAAAGTCCCCAGACACTGATCCCCTGGGGTTACTAGCCCCAAATGTTCATTCACCAAAAACGCAACCACTCAGTTTTCATTCATAGAAATCAACATTGACTTGTACTGCATCCACATCAGGATCATTTGTCAAACTTCAGGCCTAAATCTGATGAGGTGGGTGTGAGTCCACACTGTCCCTTTCAGTGAGTCAGCTCTTATTGATCCGTCTGCTGACACACGCCTGTCTCCGGGAGCGAGGCATGAGGGAATGTGACTCTCATGAAGGCGTGTTTATCGTGCGGTCAGAGAGCAGCTGTCCCTCAGGAAGTGTCACCTTAAAAGCTCCAGTCTGTCTGTACACAATGTGGTGACATGTGAGGAAACATGTGGGTGGCACATAAATATGCAAATGTGACACAATGTGTTTTGCTGCCAGGAAGTCTGCCATCGAGATGTCAGCTATTTTTAAAATCAACAATAGCAAATGGAGAGAAAAGACTCTAATGCAGTAATGGTTTCTATAATAAACTGAATTGTTGTCTCATTACACCATAATTATAGAACATAGCGATCTGTAATTAACACTGCCAAATATAATCAGTGGCTTTTCTGCTCAAGGAACATTTTGATTTTACCCTTTTACACAATAATACCAGCCTATCATGATGTCAGAGCAAAGGCTTTCACCTAGCTTTATTTCATTTCATTTTTAACAGCCGCATGTCATCTCTATAAAATACATTGACGTTGAGATGGAGATAATGCTGATGGCTGCAGTTGATTTTTGAATGTGTTGTCTAATGGTAGGACCTCTACAAAGGGTGTAAACAAAGTAGATATGTACAGCAGATTGACACTAGACTTTCAATGTTGAACAAAGCTTGTTGATTGAGATTAAAAGATCATTAACATTAAGAGGTATGTCATGCTTTAGTTCTTCTGTGCATATTATACTGTAGAACAACAAATGATTGTCAGTCAACTCATTGCTCATGAGCGTATTCACCTTTTGTGACTGTTCAGATACGTTCATTACAAAGGCTTCTCCATTGTTTTTGATTAATTCATTTAAAGGAGGGGTAGGTAAGTTTGAGAAACAGCCTCGAGTGCACAAAAATTCAAAAGTACACAGCCGAAAAGAATCCGCCCTACTTCCTACAGAGCACCTCCTCCAACACACATGAACGCGCACAAGATCATGATAATGAATGTAAAACAAATGTATAACAAAGTTATTGTCAGTGCTTATATTTTTGAAGCTAGCATGTTTGTTTTGTGAAAATATATTACAAATGTTACGTCTAGCTGAGGAGAGCAGGCTGCGGTAACCAAATCAAATCAAGTTTTATTTATATAGCACATTTATAAACGATTTTTGATCGAGCCAAAGTGCTGTACATATAATAAAAATAGCCTACAAATAATTGGTCGTAGTTTTTACAGTATTACGGCTTCCACAGATGATTTTTTTTTATGGATTTTTTTTCAAAGCACTTAGAATATGCATTGCTATATATTAGGATATTAAGAGCATTCCATGGAATATGACAAAAAGTGTATCTCGAGTCGGTTTCTCAAACTTACCTACCCCTCCTTTAATTCAATGATGGTGAAAGAATTAGAGACCTTATTAGTGAATTTGTCTTCGGGACAAGATTACAGTATATGGGTTTTTATTTGGCGTTCAGGAACCAAACCAAAACCAGGACCATGTAATGATTTATTTACTTGATGGTCCAACGGTTAAGAGAATAGCCTTTTTTTTAATAAAGTGTTACATCATAAAACTGTATATACTGTATACTAAAACATAATAAACACATTGATAAAGCATATACTAGTTCTTGATCACATCACCACTTTAACAATGTTATCCCTTTTGGCATACACTGAGATAAACAAAGCATTTCTTCTCAGGAGACTTTTGTGGGCCTTGGGCTAGAAAGGTTTTTGTTTTTGTTGCTATGGAGACATATAGCATTTTAATGTGATGTGTAATATCATTACTGGATTTGGTCATTAAAACTGAAATATGTGTCTCGAAGTCAGACATGTTAAGGCCTAATGTGCACTAAAAACTGGTTCTTTGTTTGCTTCTCTGGGTCCACACAGTTTGTTGTAATGGGCCCTAGTAATGTTGGATCAATAGGCTACATTCCAAAGCAATTGTCATGCTCATGAGCCATACTTTTAAAAGATAAATCCTTAACATATATCTACATAAAACCCTTATGATCTATCAAAAGATACTTAATTCAGTCCACAATGTTCCATACGAAGGTTTAAGTGTAAAAAATAAACTCTTGGAAAACAGTGGTTTGACAAATGATCTTAACTCAAAGTAAATGTCCACCTTCAATAACAAAAAAGCATATTTCATGGAATTTACTCAGTAGAAAAAAGGTTGTAAATGGACCTTTGGTGAAGATAGTCCGTTGAGTGGTTAGTTTGAAAAAAAAAATATATATCAGGTCATGGTCAAAATTCTCTGCAACAGGATTCTACTTTGTGAGAGTCTTTGCTACACCAAAATAGCTCAAGCAATTGTAGACAAAGGTTTTCTGAACCCCATTATTACCTCTTGAGTAGTAGGCTCAAATATCATTATCTTATTTTTTTAAATCTTTGGATCGGTTATATTTTCCTCAGCTTTTCAGTGGCAGCTGAAATTACTCTCAATATGCTGAAATTCAGTTTTGTCTTAAGATGTAATCAACCTTCTCTCTGCCTTCCATTCATTCGAAACATATATTACAGCTCCCACATTTAACACAACTGTCAATATAGTGGGACGGCAAATGCATCACTGAATGATAAGTGATGATCAACAATAACCCTAGGACTGAAGTCTGTTTGTCATTTGAACTCAAAAGTCTCTACTGTATGTGATATGAAGCGTTGGTCATATTTCCCACCTCTCTTTCCAGATGTTGTTGCTGATGTGTTTTAGTGTTTCAGAAAAGTGTAGCACTGCAGAGGTTTGGGGTGACAGCACACTCGGCTCGAGGAAATTGGGCTGCTGTGGCAGTAATTGGTTGCAAGATGGCTTTTAGAAGGACATCAATTATTCACTGGAGCCATCTTATTCCATCCTTGAGATTCGCAGGAAATTGACTCATGCTGTTCTGAAAAACATAGCACTGTTTGTTCTTATATGGTTGCACTTTGATTTAGAACATCTCATACTGAGACATGAGACCTCATGGGCTGCTGTTTTTATTTTGTCTGTATAATCTTTCAGTTTGTTGTCTTCTGTTCATTATCTGTCTACATGACCTAATGTTATTTTATCAACAAAAATCTGACAAAGATGGGGAACGTTTTAAACAATAAATGACAGAAATAAACAGCTATGGACAAATGCACGGTACTTTATCATTGTTTTCATGCAAAGTCTAAATGGCCTTCATGCATATGTAGAATCGAATCCCTGCTCTAAAATGCAAAACATTAGCCTATGACACACTGCCTAAAAATGGCCTCTTTAGAATCAGATAGCTGCCTGACCTGTTGCACTAATAAACATTCATTAAGTCACTGTTTCTGCCAGCTACCTACACAATTCAAGGAGTCATTTTATCCAAAACATTTTTAAAAAGAAAAGAAGCTAAGACTGCAAAAATGCAACCCACTATGCTAACATTTATAAAAAGCTAAGCTAAAGTTAGCAATACATAGTCATGTTAGCGGTAGCATTAACATTCAGGAGGATTGAGGCCAATATTAATGTTAGCTACGAACCACTTAAAGTGCCTGTGAAGTGCATTTTTTTGCGCCAAAATGAAATGGCAGTTTCATTCCTTACATATCATTGTGCCTGTTCATGGCTAAAATA